>VNKC01002279.1:86216-186379 GCA_008042775.1 Drosophila pectinifera
AGAGAGAGGAGGAGATACTGGATATGACGATGACGATGACGATGCCCAGGCAAGTTGGACGTGGAGATGACTGGAGGCTGCTGCTGTGGCCTTCCATTCCCCACACAGTGGAGTGTCTTTATTTAAAAACGAAGAGAACGGAGACGAAAAAACGAGGCCAATTATAAGCTTCATCATTAATTTGAATAAAATTAATTCTACCTAACACACACACACACCCACACCGAGACGGAAAATGCCACAAAAGAAATGTGTCCAACAGGAGGAGCAACGAGGAGCTCGGGGCAAGGAGTTCTGGGGAGCAAACCAGGAGGAACGGGGGCGGACGGACTGACAGCAGACGGTGGCAAATAAAACATTTAGGTGGAATTATAATTTTACTTTGCTTATTTATAATTTACGTTTTAAATGTGAAACACCTGACAGCTAAAGAGAATTTATGTTTGCATGTTTTCCATTAATTTATTTTTCCGAGGCGCACCCCGGCCAAGGAAACTGCCAAGACGGCTGCTACGGCACCAGCTCCGGCTCCGGCTCCAGAACTGCACGAAAATGCACAGCAGGAGGGCTGCGGGAAGGGACGGGACGGGACGGCACGGGTGTCGAAGGAGACCGACCCAATGTGGAGGCCGAAGGAGAAGCCATTCGCTATCACGTTTGGACTATAAAACAGACCAGGCCAGGCGAGGCAGCCCCCGAGCCGTGCTGATGATGTTGTTGATGACATGGAGCGCCGCTGCATAGCAGCCGCCAAAAATGGCAAACGAGGCAACCCAAGACACCCAGGTCCCAGTCACAAAGAGGAGTAGTCCACTTGGAAAACAAATCAGTCATCAGCATACATGGCAAAGGAATAGTTCTAATAAGCAGCGCCCGAGCCAGGACCAAGGATTGAATACAATACTTAAAGTATTACCAACACTTTACCCATTAATTAAAAGTATAATATATTAAACAAGTTCTTGTTATTAGAGATTTTAAATTATATTTGCAACCTAAGCTGCCTCCAACATTCTTTAATTTTTTAAGATATGCTCCCTTCTTCCCCCATAGTCTGATTTTAAATATGAAAGCTAGTCAACTAGTAGACTCAAACTATTCTCCACGTGATGTTAAATAGATTTCTTCGAGTGCACCAATGGCACAGACACAAAAGACCAAAGGAGACGGAGTCGGACTCGGAGTCGGAGACGTCTCGACGCAGTGCAAAAACTTGTCAAGTAAATATAAACGAAATATGTGGCACGGCACCCGGCCGGGTCCGGGTCCGTTTCGTTCCGTTCCGCCTCTACTTGCTTTATTTTATTCCCATTTTATTATTATTTTCACCAGGCCAAAAGACGCAGACGCCGGAGCAGCAGCAGCAGTGGCAGGAGAGGAGCGAGGAGCAAGGAGCACCACCAGCAGCAGCACACATAAAAAATATTTTTATGCAACATTTTTATGATTTCCGTCTGGCTGCGACAGCGCGGCATGGGCACAAAGGAACTTTGCCCAGCGACAAAGCGAGCGGCACACGGTCCGCTCCGATTCTGTTTCCGATTCCGATTCCGAATCCCCGAGTCCAGGCCATCTCCTTCACCTGGTTTCAATTAAAAGACACTTTTCTTTTATGTGACGGCTTATTTCTCATTACGTTTGCCTTGTTCCCTTGTTTTTATTTTCATTGGAATCCGGTTCTAGGATGCCCCCATCCCAGTCCGCATCCCAACCCATCCGTAGCCGAACCCGAACCCGGTTCGCAATTGAAATTGGAAAATTTTGCGACTCCTGGGGTTGGCGGCTGGTGGTGTTGACGGCCGCTTTCTGCGTTCGGTGCGAACGGAACGGAATGGATGGGATGCGTTCGCTCCCTTGTCTCACTTCATCAATCATTAATTTCGTTTATTTTTAGTGAAAATAATCACTTTGGGCAACATATGTGACCGAGCAGAGTTTCGCATGTGCTTGCCACTGAGATGGGATGGCGTGGACTTTGGCAGGGGCAGAGGCAGAGGCAGGATGGCGTAAGGGTAAGAGCATGACAAAGAGCCTGGAAGACGCGCATGGTCCACAAACACCTCCTTGCAATTATCAAATGGACTGGGCCCCCTCCTCGGGGTTGCGTGTGGCTTGCTCTCCCTCGGTTAGGTTAATGTGTGTGAAATGACTTTATTGGTTTTTCAGGTGGTCTGGCCCGGGTAAATGATGGCCTTGGCTCATGCCACGCTCTATTATGGACACATGTGCCCCGGACTCTGGGGGAGTTAAGTGCGACTTAGATGGTATAATAAAGCAAGCAGTTCCTTAACCCCCTCATGGAATTACCCGAAAGAAGGCGGAGCAATTAGGCAGAACACAATTTGGTCAAATTGATCGATAATGTCTGGATACTGAAAATTCAAAGGTGCATTATTGGTCGATTTCCTAAATATATGTAATTACAGTAAGCTGTTTTCTGTATCATTACTAAATTATGAATCCAGGTGTATTTGATTTGTGCTGTTTAGTAGAAGAACAACCTTAAGGTTCAGAAGCTCTAAGCTTCTTTCTTAAGTTTAGTATGGTATTTGTAAGTTTTTAAGATTTTAATGCTGTTTGCCTTAGGGTGAAATATGATGAAGATAAAACTAACACCCATTAAGCACCTATTTTTTATATAAGCCGCATTCATTAGCTCATTCTTTGTTGAATTTTTATATAACCGCTACCGATGTTAATTAGAGCAAAATGTGCATATAAGTTAGTTGTCAGCTTGAGTGTATTTATGACATTTTTATCTTTTTTTATACCCCTGTTTATGTGACACATCTGTCTCGCCGGATACCCAACGGCTCACTGGCTGACTGGCTGCCTTTCACAACTTATCGTGCCTGTTGTCAACTTTTGCAACCGTGTCCACTCCACCTCCATTGGAATACGTAAATCCTTATTCACTCCAATGACTAAGAGGCATTTCTTATCTGGATTTCGGAGCAACGAACTAAGCAATAAATATAAATAGAGAATTTTCACATCGGGTGAGCTAACACTCACACTCACACTCACTTCCGAAACCCACACGCACCTCGAGGTGAATTAATCAACAACTTTGCAGTCGTAGCCGGAGCCAGAGCCAGAGCTGGACTCGGAGTTGCGTTCCGCAGTAATTCCCCTAATGCAATACATTTCCGTTGGGCTGCGGGCTGTTATCTGGTAAGCCCGTGCTATGCATCGGTACCAACATGATTTCTATCTATGCGTCGATAACATAAATATGACGGCTGGTCAGGGCCGGGGGGAGAGGGAGTGCAGTTGCAGTGCGCGCACCTCATTGAACTTTTCAGACAAACACAATTTGTCCGATAAGGAAAAAAGCGTCTACACGACACCCTCGGAAAGGGGCGGCCCGGCCAGGACGGCAGGGCCAGTCTGCCGAAGGGGGCGGGGCAGTCGAACGGCGCGCGCACTAATGGCCACCATTAATAATTGAAAAACTGAAACAGTTGAGCATGTGAGCGCAGCTGAAGGATGATGGCGCTACGTGGGGGAGCGACGGCAACGGCGACGCCGAGGTGGATGAGAGGTGTAGGTTGGGTTTCCCCAGTTCGTTGGCGAGGGAGGAGCAGGGGTGACAAAAATCTATAACCAAAAAAGTTATGAATAAGCAAACGACGATGGCGAGTCTGTGTGCACGGCGCGAAAAGGTGATTCTCGTAGGGGGAGACTTCGTAATTCTGATAAGTGATTTGAGTATATATAAAACCTTTTTATCACCACTTATAATTTTCTTATGGGACTTTAATATTCATGTGTGTCTTTACTAATGACTTAAGCTTCCTATTCCTTCAGTTTCCTATTCCTATATCTAATTGTTTCCTGGGTTTTTTAATTTTAAAAGTAAAATAAAAATATGTATCACAGTTTAGAGATCTTAAGATAAAAAAGATTTAAAATCTATAATCTAATATGGCTTAAATAAAAAGTTTCTTCACTTTCTCATCAGATTTTTATCCCTGTAATATAAGATCTATTACTTTTCCAAAGTTAGTTTTATAATCAATATCTAAGACGAAATATATATTAAGTATTTAGAATGAAGATACGAATTTATCTGAATCTTTCAAATACTTTTCAAAATCTTTTTAAAGGAAATGCCTACTTGTCCAAAAAGAAAATTTAAAATAATAAAAAAATCAATAACCTATATTATAGATAGATATATAGATATTTTTTGTTCGGTGTACAAACCTGTTCTATGCTTTCGATGTTGTTGTTGCTGGGGCTTTCGCTGTTGTTGCTGTAGCTGCAGCTGTAGTTGTAGTTGTAGTTCATGGCTAGCTGATGATGCTGCGGCGGTGCAGCGACGCTAACGCTGACGCTGACGCCGACGTCGACGGCACGGCGACAATGTTGGAGCTGCTCTTCTTCTTCGCCGTTCTACCCGTTCTCCTGGTTTTACCCGTTCCTCGTGTTGTCTCCAACGAAAATGCAGCAAAAGAGGGAATCGCGTGCGAAACGCAGCCAACCAGCATTGGAAAATGTACAATTCGTTTTTATTTCTCTTTTCGGGAGTTTCAGCCACTTCTGCTACATATATGGTGCTGGGGCTGCTGCTGCTGCTGCTGCTATGATTTTTCGTCCAATTTTCCGCTGCAGGGCAGCCAGCAGAAAGCGCACGAAGCGAACCGAAACTGAGACTGAGACGACGATGACGACGACGCCGTTTGGTCGTGCGGTCGTGCTCTGTTCGCAATCGCAGAATCGGGGAAAGTCGGGGGAAAAATATTGGAGCAAGGTGTTTCCAAACACACACACTTGCACACACACACTCGGGCCTCGCACAGCAGCTGCGGCGAAGTGGCGAATTCGCCTGGGTTCTGCGCAAATGCAAAAATTTTGAGAGTCGAGCTAAAGTCGCAGCCTTCTCAGCATTCTTGTTGTTGTTGTAGTTGCTGGTGTAGCTCCACCACCGTTTGCACCGTTATATTACGCCTGCCGCCTTGTTTGTGTTGGTGAGCCTCCGCTTACGGCCTCTCTCGTCTCCCTGCTCTCCTCGCTCCCACAGAGCCTCTGTGCCAATCCCCCTCGCCAAGTTACTGGGGCTTAGTAGACACTTTTGTAGCAAACCAGACAATGTCGTTGTATTTCTTGCACATTTTATTGATATTAATTAATGGCGAATCAAGCTAGCGAGCCGCGACACGCGACACACACACACGCACAGCGCCTGTTCAAGGTATACACCAAATTCAGCACACACACGACCACTCGGCACTCAGTTTATTGTATTCTTTTCGCAGTTCTACTATTCCGTCTTATTTAATTCTCTCCAAAGCCTCGCAATTGGAATTTTCGAACCGATTTTCACTTGGTCAGTCGCGCTCTGCTCTTTGTTTTATTGAATTTTCACACAGCTCCACACAGCTCGGGCGAGAGACGCTCGCTCTCGTGAGTCGGACAGCAGCGGCAGCGGCGAGTGAGAGAGCGCTGAGCGCAGCAGCGAAAAGCCAGCTTCTGCTGCAATACACACCACCTACGAGCTAGGGAAATTGTATCTATGGGATGTGTGTATCTACGCGGCACGCGCGATACGTCCGCTCGGTTCGGTTTTCGGAGAGATATTGATAGATACGTTTTTTGGGCCCTCGCTGAGAGTATTTCAAAGAACTTCCGAATATGACCATCCCTCGGTGGTTGAAAAATGCCAAGCAACCGCCAAGAATGCACTAAAATACGCCACAAACTGGCGGTTGGGAACTAGAGTGAAACTCAGAACATTTCAGTATGCGAAATGTTTTATTTGTTTTTATTTTAGAATGTAAGCAAATATATATGTGCTGTTTTTTGTAGATATGATAACAAATAACATAAAATTAATTGGAAATTTGGGAATCGCACACTGTTTAAAAACTGGATGGTATACGGACTGTTGTGGCGCTTGCGCCGCTAGGTGGTGTTAGTGATCTTAATAAAACTTCTTTATCTTTGTATCTTTAGGGCCCTCCTAATTTCGTATAAAATATATCATTTGCATTATTCAGTTTTCACTTTCTTAAAATTGTGTTTCAGAAATTAAAATCATATTCCCCATTCTAGCTTAAAATATGGCACTTCAGGAAGGGGAAAGTCCTAAAGTCCTAAGCTATTATTACCGACAATGTATCAATATTTACTTGATTAAAAAATAAATATAGAGTATCACTATGTGTGTTATCTTAAACGTGAATTGCCATCAGACAGAATGATCTCAATTATTATTTTTTTCTTAATGAATCATACACGTGTACTTTGTGGGTGATATCAGAATTCTGACAAGCTTTGGACATACCTTCTCTTTTTAGGTAATTATTGTGTAGGTAATTAAATTAAGTTTTCTATGATGTTTCTATCATTAAAGGTTTTATTACCAATTTTGACAATGTTCCAGTCTACCGAATTATATTAAAAAGACGGTAAAGGGACTAGAAGAAGTTACAATCAAATGAGAAATTATATAGTTTATACTATAGTTCTATTTTTGCTTCAACTATAATACGTTACTTAAAATTCGCTTTCTATCTAAATAAGTGCTTCGATTTTTATACTGGCGTAAATTCGTCTCAAATTTTCCATTTGTTAAATATTTACATTTTCCATTTCTTAAAAGTGTTCACACAATTTTTGCATTTATAGTCTTAATGCAAACAAACAATTCCAGGCTAATATTGCGCACTTATGAAATTTATGAAACACATTTCAAGTGGCTGAAAAGCTGAATCAGCTTTACTGTCATTCCTCAGTTCTTCATCATTGCTTGGACATCGATTTGTGTAAACAAAGCACACAAAGTTTACCCGAAGAATTAACAGAACTGACTCTTTGTGTACGGTATTAATTTACAATCTTGCCATGCAACAGAAATAACAAAGATGTGTTGATATTAGCGATCGTTGACATACTGAGAACCCATAAGCAAAGTATCTGTTTATAAAAACCTTTAAATTAGTAAGAGCTCTAGAGATATTTTTGGGTTGTAGAAGTATTTGTGTTCTGAAAGTCTTGTTACGCCCGAATCAAATATTACTTACCTGCTATTAATTAACGCTTTAAAATAATAGACCTTTAATCCAAAGAGATTGAGTATTTCTGGTTAAAAGAGCTGTTTTTTTTTGGTCAAGTGGTCAAACATAGCTTTGAATAGTTTTGTTTAAGACTGAAAAGAACAATGATGATTAGAAAATGTATTCGAAAATGGAATGGCTTAAAATCTGCTGCTAAGTGGGAAACCTAAGTATCTGGAAGTCTACAGCTTCTCAGTACTCTCCACAAGAGGATTGTTAATGGCGTCGTGATTGTGCTGCTGGTTTTTGATGATCAGTTCCCCGGTGACTGAGCAGGTGATGATTCGAGCGGCACAACGCATGTAGCGGTTCCGAGCACATAGCCAATAAGTCTTGGAGCCTCGAGAGTTGTTGCGGTAGTACTCGAATCCGCCCATCAGGAGTTTGGGTTTTCCTTTCGTGCCCTTGACAATCATGATGCCTCTCTTGCGAATGATATCTGCAAAGGAAGAAAGAAGAGGTGATGATTAGTTGGAATTCCTTAAAATCACTCAATTAATTACATTATTATCTAAGCTTGCAGTTTTCATATTCTAAGTTCTCTAAATAGGTCTTTATTAGTGTGCCTTGGGAGCATCGTTTATAACATACACCTTATTCAACTTGGACAGTAAAATAAAAATACAAACTGAGGCAATCGTGCTTTTTGATTTATTAATTCTATATTATCATAGATCTCTCCGGTCAGATATGATGCGAGTGCTTGGCATATTTAAGACGGTACACCTCCTGACCAGATTTCAGGACATGGGTGGTGGCCCGAACCTTGCAGTTGGCACTCCGGTAGCGGGCGCAGCGCCAATTTATGCTGCTCTTCAGCTTGCGATCCATCACGAACTCGTGCTTGTCAATGACCAGCTTCCGCTTCTTCTTCCGGGTTCTGCTAAAGCTGGCCAAGCGCGCCGTATCTGCAATGTAATATCATAGTAGGTTAGTAATAGAAAACAGAGTATCTCTAAGAAATAAGCTTAAAACCTAAAATACATTTTAGTTACACTGTGGGTCCCGTTGGGCTTAATTGGAATTTATTTTCTGTACATGAGTTTTGTTCTTAAAAACTTAAAAAAGAGATCAAAAGATTGAAATTCTTGATTTATGCTTAAAATAAGGGTGTCTGTCAGTTGTTTCATTCAGTTCAGTTATAGTCGAGATCATAAATAAATATAATTACATTGAGAGTGCCATTAAGAAAGACTATCAAATGTTCTTTAAGTAAATATCAAGATGTATCTTTCTTGGTTCTCTTTTGAATCATTGATTTGACTATAGATTCATATAAATTCGTTAAAAAGTAATTCAGATTCCGTAATCAGTCCCCTCTACAATATTTTGCAATCCCAAATTAATAAACTGAGATAACGTTGATGGACTGCCGTCGTCCTTGGCCACATGGCTGATGGTTGTGATGGCTCGAGTGCACTATCCTTCCCTGAAGAGTGTGGACTCTTCCGTGACACTTGATTTGAGTGGTGTACTGGGTGCAGCGCCAATAGGTCTTGTTGTTGATGCACTTTTCGCGAACATAGGAGAAGTTCCGATGGATGAGCAGGACGCGTCCCTTTTGGCTAACCACATAGCTAAATTTGTTGCCTAAAATGTAGATAAAAATGTCAAAGGTTAGTAAAAAATTAAAATAACTTATAATTACGAGATGAGAAGAGGTTATTAACACCGGTATTCAAGAGTTAAATTATAACCTTATTTGTTTTGGCCTTAATGATGAATTTTGCTTCTGCTTTTATTCTTAATGAAAATGATCAACTTTTTCGCTTGTCTCTAATGTACACCTAATGCTAACTACACATCAGCTCCCTCCTAGACATCGTGTGTGAGGTCATGCAGCTCTTCCTCGTGCAGATCGAAGTTAACGTCGCCGTCGACCTCCATTTCACAGTCGATCTTAGTGGACATTTGGCGCGCCTCCCGTAGAGTCTGCGCCTTGCTGGAGCTGTACTTATTCCGCTTAAGCTCGGCATGCATGTGCTCCGCCTTGTTGATAATGAACTTGGGCGGCGTCTCCTTCAGCATGGTGATGCGGGCGGGACATTTCAGCTTCTTGGTGGCCATCGAACTGCAGCGCCACAGGATCTTCTTCTTATTCTCGCTCATGATCAGGAACCGAATGCCATTGGCCATGATGGCCGGTCGACCGCGGAGCGATTGGGTGAAGAAGACCAGCACATCCTCCGGATTGGGAACCTCATCGTTGGCCAGCACAACTGCAATATTTTTGGGGGAAGACAAAGAGGTGATTAGTTATGGTCTAAAATACTAACAATAATAATTATATCTTATTAAATAGTACAATCATGGATGCTAAACGTATATTATGTTTCTTTACTTTTATTCATGTGCTCTGAGAGACAGACTCTTAAATTACAAATTGAAAAGGTGCGCCATGCTCGGCGACAGGCTCATCACGTTGGACACCACTGGAGTTCTCATCCTTAGACTACCGGACGGCGTTGAAGGGCTTTTATCCCTGCGCTTCGGCTTGACGTGGCAGTGTTCGTGGATCTGCCGGAAATCGTTGCTGTCTGTCTTGCTCATGCAGATCAGCACCGGACACTTGGTGTGGCGATAGTACCAATGACAGCGCCAGTATAGATTCGTGCGGTTTATATTGTTCCTGAAGAACTTCATACCATCCAGCCAGAGGAGCTGACCGCCACGCTTGGACACCGAGAATTGGATGTGCGGATTGTTGCCTCGATACTGTCCATGCCCGTAGTCGATATCTGAAAGCAGACCAGGATACAGGGGAAATAAGTTAATTAATGATTGTTAAATCGGTAAAAATACAAAAGAACTGAAAAGGTAGGGTGTAATTAACTTAATTTTGGGCATTGAAAAACGTTGCACATAGTTTTGCTTTAATACAAAGAATTCACACTCTCTTAAATCAACTTAGTGGTAAGAACAGTTTATAGTCTTGGCTACAAATCCAAAGTTCTCAGCTTCGGCTTTATTTGGGTCAGCGGTGGCGGTCCCCGAAGAACTGGCGTTGGCCGGGGATCTGGCATTGATGGAGGATTTGGCATTGATCGGGGTTCTGGCTCGCGATCTTGACTACTCCCGACTACTACATCAAGCTCCTCAGACTCCGCATCTGCCGGCTCATCATCATCGTGGCTCGACCACTCGGCGGGTGGCGATAGCTTGGTTTCTCCGCCGTGAGGCAGCGGCTTAATCATAATGTCGTTGCTCTCCGTGTGCTGGTGCTGATGGCACAATCGCAGGATTAGCGAAGACTCATCATGGATGGCTATGGCGGGGCAGCGTTCCTTATAGTAGTTTCGGCACTTCCAGTACTGCAAGTGACCACGCTTCTTGTTCCGAAAGAAGCGGAATCCATTGATCACCAGCAACTTGCCACCATTCTTCTTGGAGTCCGCAAAATCAATGTGAAAAGCTGCGAATGGAAAGAAATAACTGATTAGTATGAGTTAAAGTGTAGCTTTGCCCTATTAGAGTAATTATTTCATGCACAACAATTTCGATTCCGTATTTAAAAGAAAAATGCTGATTTATTATGTGGCTAATGTAATGTCAGAACACGCTTTGAACAGTATGCGCTTTCTTAAATGTAATCCTAGGACGACTCCATTGAGAGAGCCTTCTTCTCTCTTTTGATCAGGGCGGGCATGCTGACGTTGCTGGGAAACTTCCGGCTGTGATCGTGCTCATAGGTGCTCTTAATGATGCGGGTCTGGGATTGTTTGTCCAGAGCAGTGACCACGCGCGCTCGGCACACAGTCACATCCTGTTGATTGGTTGAAAAGGAATATATATATTGCGGCATTAGAATACTATAGTTTGGGTTTAAACTTAAGGTGTTAAATAAAATACAATATAACTTTTGTTCTACATAACAATATAGTACAAAATCAAATGTATTTGCTTATGAGAATAAAACTGAATACTGAAATCCACAACATCTTCTATATAAATTCCTTTACTAGAGTATGAAAAACAAGTTCTCACTGAACTATCTACCAGTTCCATACTAAAGGATGTGTATTTAAAATAGGGTTTCTTTTTTATTAGGAGAGTAGCGATGCTTACAGAAATATAGGAATTGTAGTAGTACACCCTGTACGTCGTTATATATTCTTTTAATAATCCTAGGTTAGATGGAAAAAAGGTGCTAAATAATATGATACTAAATCACATTAACAACAACTGTATTAATGCTCAACCGGACCTAAAACATACTTTTAAATTGTGGTATTACCCATGACATTTATTTGGCCTAATAAGTAGTATTAAGTATAAGTATCAGGTATATAATTGTTGCTTGTAGCGATATCTTTGTTTCAGGTTACCGAAAAATACATTCATATATTTATATTTAAGTATTATATATATGTATATTTTATCTATTACTTTCTTTTAACTGTGTTAAAATTTTGTAGTTTAATTAGGACCTAGGACTTACCTTTCTCGAACAGATCCAGTAGGTGCGAGAAGCAGAACTTCGATTCTTTACAAATTTTTCATTCTGGAACAGCAGTACCGTCCTCCCCCGTTGTCCTGTCCCGAACACAGCCAGTTCTGTAAGGATTAAACGAGTAATTAGTAATTATGTAATAATTCTTAGCCTGTGTACACTGTACTGTTTATGGTAATAACTGTTTGATGATGATAACTACAAAGCTAGCTTTTTACAGAGGTGTAATGTAAGTTTATTGTACTGTTAATATATGTTTTAAAGTAAGTTGGGGGACTACACATGGTTGTGCACGCCCGAAATGGCCACATAGGTGGGCTTCTCCTTATGGGTGATCATGTAAACGTTGCAGTTCATTCGCTTATTGACACAGCTCCAGTATATGTTGTCGCCGTAGTTGCCCTGACGACGATAGCGATTTCCATCATAGATCAGAATAACGCCGGATATGGTTCGCTCGTAGCGAATACGATCCCAGTCGTCCAGAGTGCGGACGCACTTCTGCTTGGACGCCAGTCCACAACGGATCCGTTGACGACCCGATCCCTTCGTTTTTGGTAGGAAACTCTCGTTGCCATAGTCGCCAAGGACACTCGGATCGAGATCGGTAAGACCTGCAATATATAGAGAAAAGCAACGGGCATATGATTAGTAAGGGAATTGCAAATGTAGTATTATTAATTACTATGTTTACAATGATAAAATTAAAAAAAAAAAAAGTAAAATAAGCCAACCGTAGACCAATAGCAAATAAAACCAATAATAAATAATACTTTGAAATATTTTTAACCGTATTTATATGCACAATACAATACACTCACCTGAGTTTAGGAAAATCGATCAGACTTCTTAACCCTAATTACAATTAATTGAAATAATATACATTAATACTTTATTTACTAAACGAACTAAACCAAATATTGGCTCATCTTTATACATTTACATGAGTGAGTGGAAAAAATCCTAAAGTTTGTAGCGGACATGAAAAATAGGCAAGACGATGCAAAGCCCCTATGCTCTCTAACACTAACTTTTAGACTATCGCAAGATTCTTATGATTAAACAGTCCTCAACAGAAGGCTTTAGCTGTTCCAATGGCCTCATTCAGCTGTATGTTCCATCGATGTTCGGTCGTCATCTACGAATGGTTGTGCACTCCACTGATGGCGTAGCGCGATTGACCGTTTGCCATGAGGTGTGTGATGACGCGCGAACGGCATTGCTTGCGCCATTTACTGCACTTCCAGTACACCTTGTCCTTGTAGGAGGCATTGCGCAGGTACCGATGCTCGCCGCAATGCAGGACACAGTTTCCAGCCGGCGTGCGAATGTATTGCACATCCTCCGTTGTCTTGGATAAACGTGCACGCTTCATCATCGGGTGTGCTTCGGTCTCTTGGGGCGACGGAACGTGTATCAGCTCAAAGGTAACTAAAAAGGAAAGAAATCAAGAATTAGTTTAAGTTCGAAGGATCTAGTCTTAGAAAATATGTGAAAATATTTGCACTTTCAGTTACATTTCAGTGTAAGTAAATACGTAAACGTTTATTTAAGATTTACATGTTAAGAAATAAAAACCAAAAGTTCAGGTTAAGAGGGTGAGTAAGAATGTATGAATTCTCGATCAATCGCTGCATATCCTCGATCCTTATGCTCCAGGGATATTAGTCTGGATTTAATTCAATCTCTGCATATCCTCGATGCTTATGCTGATCGCACCCAGCTCCAGGGCGTAATCATCGTCCACCTCCTCCGACTTCACATAGGGTGATGGCGGAGACTTTATCCGACTAATGCGCGGCCTGTTTACCATCGAATGGGCAACTGAAATCCGCTTCTTTCGCGCCATGTTGAGGCAAGTGTGATGACACGACTCCAGCACGATTTTATGTACGCCGTCAACGACATTGGTGACCACACGAGCATTGCATTTGGTGCTGCCCTGCAATGGAAAATAATTAAAATAACGCGAAGCAAATCAGTACCAAAACTATAAGTATACATAAACTAGACCCATCTGGTCTGGTGAATGGCTACGGATAGTAATGACAGACATTGTCTTGTCTAAAAACAGCTGCATATTCCAGCTTGCTGATTGTATTTTATACAAATCAAACCAGCTTGAATGTGAGGCCACATCTCAAGAATTTGTACAAAGACTTCACTTGGAGAATGTGTTAAATGTTCGTAATATGTTTAATTCAATCAAATAGCTTCAAAATAAATTTCGAAGCAAATATCAAGAATGAACTCATCCAAGTAAATTTAGTGGACTTGACACTCCGCGCTCTTTTATATACATTTATCACACTCACCTTTTTGGAGCATATCCAATAGGTTTTGAGTCCATTCCGTCGATTTCGCACATAGTTGTGGCCATTGAACGACAGTAGCTTGCATCCGCGCTGGCCCCGGATGAAGGTGAGCAAGCTGTGTCTGATAACACCATGTGAGTCGTCCAGATCGATGAATTCTGTAAGAAACAAAGTCATAACGCAATCAGTTTTGGTGTAAAACAAACATTTCAAGGTTGAAACAAATGTAACAACCAACAGCAAGATAAACAACAGGGTTTTCTTTTAGCTTTCTTTTTGTATTCTCTAATAAATAGTAATTAAGCCTAAGTGGGCCTTATTAAGCAATGGTTTCTATGGCTGTCCTGTCGCTATGCTAGTAGGGCGGATGGTTATGCTGGCCACACTTTATGGTCACATCGTGATCCTGCACGGTCACCACTCGGGCCTTGCATTTGTGAGCTCCCGCCCGGGCGCAGGACCAATACGTCTTCGATCCTGTGGCCTTGTTCCGTGTGAAGGTGAACTCCCCGATCTTCAGCTTGCGGCTACCCCGGAAACCCGTGATGTATGAGTAGTATGCCACGGAATCTGTGAATGGAAGTAAACAAAATCGATTAGTATGATGTTCTAGAATGAGGTAGAGCATATGGGCTTACAGCTAACAGGCAAATGTACACAGCACACACCGTAAGCTTAGCTAACTTGGATTTTATTTAGTCAGTTTTCTTGTTATAATGTACAGTGGGGCTTAGGACTAGAGAGCTTAAATCGCAGACGCTGTCCTCGTCCCCGAACTGAGCGGATCAGCGCCAGCCTGAGATGGATCCTGCCGACGCTCTGCCCGAGACGCCGCCTCCGCCTCGGCCCGCTGGCGCTTGAGGGAGCCGTACTTGCGCGCCTTCGAGATGACCTCGTGATTGTGCTCGCTGTTCAGGATGGTCAGAGTGTCCAGTTTAGTTTTGAGCCGTGCCCGACAGCGCAACACGGCGAACTAAAAGATATTACAGTAATCAATACTCAAACTAATAATGATAATTCATATTTGAATATAGTAAATGGTTAACGATTAATAATTTCCATAAAGCATTTTAATAGAATTAGATTTTTCCCTAAAATGTACCCCTTCAAGAATTAATTGCTATAAAATACAATTCATATATTTTTTCTATAAAGAAATCATTTTTTTGAAGTTCTTTTAAGGGCTAAATATATAATTTAAGGTGAAGGTTCTTTAGAGAACTTCAATTCTACTCTATAAAGTATATTTACTCTGGCTCTGTAGGATTTCCTGGCATGGCTTAGGGTTTTTAGCATTTACACGAGACCTATCAAGGAAACGACTTCTCTTTGCCAATTACCTTGCATAATTAATATATTCTTAATTATGGAGTTAAAAAACTAAGTTTTAGATTCGAATTACCCTTAGCACCCATATTTGCTAGACTCTATTTTCTAAGCTATTACTTCGATTGACTTGAAACATAAAGGGCAGTTTCAGTATCTTATAGAATATAGATTTTCTTATGAATTGATCGTTATTAGAATTATTATTATTAGTCATCAAATGGATCATCCACTCACCTGACTGCAGCGCCAGTAGGTGACGTCGTCCCGGCAGATGTGGCGATTGAAGGTGTGCTGCTTGAGCATTATTTGCTTAGTGCCGTACTTGCTGACGATGAAGAAGGGGGAGTTGCTGTTGACGCCGACGGCGGACGAGGCGGTAGCCAGCTGCATGGTGGCCTCGCCCATATCCACGCTGATGTGGTAGTCGAACTTGGCTACAATGAGAGCGATAAGAAGTGGAGAAGGTTCTTTGTTAGTTGGAGGCTGACTGGCTGGATTATTATGGCAATGGGGACTCCTCGGATGTAAATGTAAATAAAACACTGGGATTGCTTGCATGGTTTTCGATATATTGTACACATATGATTTCTTTGACCATTAATAGCTACATACACATCCTCTACTGGGGGCACTGCGGACAGAAGGTGGCGTGCTCGTGATGCTTGGTGAGCCGTGGCCGCCGGCTGAGCTCCACCAGGACGTAGAAGGCCCGGCAGTTGCGAGTCAGGCAGTGATAATATGTTCGGTACTGCATGGCGCGAGTCTTCTTGTACGACCTCCCATTGACCATTAGAAACTCGCCCTGAGCCGTCCGCTTGAACCGGACGCCGTTCTGTGTTATTTTCGCTGGAGATTAGAGAGTTACATATGTGATGAGATGGAGGGTGACGAATGCGACGAATGATCTCTTAGCTTAGGACCACATCATGCAACTAAAGTGTCTACTACAAAGATCGTTTGTTTGTGTTTGGGCTAATCTCTATCTATTTTCTCTTTTAATATTGCGGACAGAAGGCCACCTTGGGCAGCAACTTGGCTGGCACATTGGCACCCAAGAAACGCGGCGGATGATTGTGCGGCTTCTTGCCGAGCTTAATTCCGCCATCGAACTTGGTGATGGCCCTCGCGGAGCACTTGTTTTCGGTCAGCCGCTTGCCATTGCCATCGGAACAGATCCAGTTGACGGTGGCCCGGAAGCTGGCCTCCTTCTTGTACATGTAGCCGTTGAAGACCAGGTTGTAGCCCTGCTTCTGGTTGCGCAGGAAGAAGTAGTCGTGCTTCTCGATCCACACGCCCCGGGAAACGTCCCCGATGAACTGGCCTGCAATGGTGGAGGTGGAGGATTACTGGATATGTTTCCTGGGGGTCTGACGACTGGGAATCTTAGTAGGCCCAACCCAGAAAAACACAGGGATTGAAGCAGTGCTGGACGAACAATTTATTGCAGGATATGTACCCTGACATACATATACAAGAATATGTAGGATAAACTTACAGGAGCCTTAATTTATGTCAGTTATTTACTTATTTATGTATTCTGCCATGCGAAAATCAAGCTGTATTAACAAACTCACCCACAAACAGTAGATTATTGCTTAATCAAAGACACTACGGCTGTGTATTTGCCACTTGACAAAGGCCACAATTATGCTTTTCACCTTGCTAATAACACAAAACATTCCGTTCACTGAAAAACTCTTTTTCCCCTTTTTTGGAGGGATTCTTCTGCCGAGACGACGCCAACAATAACAACACTGATGCCAGCTCGCTGTACACCCACACACAACCGAGAAACACACACAAGAGCGCGGTAGGCTGCGAGGACATTCCACATTACTTTTTTCATATTGTATTCCGTAGTAAACACTATATTATTTACGATTGACAACGATTTGTTTGCAAAAAAGCCGTTTAGTTTCCACGGCGAAAAAACTGAGAACAACTACAACAAAGATGGCGTGCTGGCTGCAGCACAAGAAGTGCTGTTAGGCGCTGCATAATCGAATATATTATCGATTATGAGATATTAGGGCCAGTGCAGTCTGGCAACTTTTTTACGCTGCTGCAACTGTACACTTGAAAGTTTTCTTAGCTTTCTAAGTTAATTTTCTAGCGACAACTTATAAAGAATATTGTAGAATCGCGCTGCTCAGCTTTTGGGTGGTCTTCGCTAGTCGGGGAAATAGGGGAGAAACCAGTGACCGGCCTGACAGTCCACAGTCTGGCAGCATTCTGGTCTGCTTTAGTCCGGCTACTCTGTCGTGTTTTTCAACAATTACTATTTTATTTTAATCTTTTGTTAATTTAGACCTGCTTATAAATCAATAAACGGCTGCCAGACCAGCCAGAAACTCTTTTCAGTTGTTTTATTTTCGTTTTCGCCACAGGCGACTCAATTTGGTAGAGATGTTTTAACCTGTTGCATTTCTTTCTCCATTCCGCAGCCGCCACATCCGCATCGGCAGTAATCGTAGTCCCACCGCGAAAACGCGGCAGACCCAAGACGAAAGTTGATGACCCGACGCCCAAGCCGAAGCTCCTGGACAAACTGCGGGCGGCCACCGAGAACGAGGCCAGCAGCGAACCGGCGGTGTACGCCTCTACCACCAAGGGTAAGTAGGAGGAACCATCTTCCTGCTGCACCTGTTGCCGCCAATAGCTAATCTTATTGGTGCTGGTTTCCATGCTCCTCTGTCCACGCAGGCGGCGTCAAGCTGATCTTCGATGGCCACCTGTTCAAGTTCTCGTTCCGCAAGGCGGACTACTCGGTGTTCCAATGCTGCTACCGAGAGCACGGCGAGGAGTGCAAGGTGCGGGTGGTGTGCGACCAGAAGCGGGTGTTTCCCTACGACGGCGAGCACATGCACTTCATGCAGGCCAGCGACAAGAGTTGTCTGCCTTCGCAGTTCATGCCTGGGGAGTCCGGGGCCATATCCTCGGTGGACACCAGCAGAGATCGAAAGTCGAGGATGAAGAACATCACCAAGATGGAAGAGACCGAGCCCGAACCTGAGGAGGAAATTGAAGAGTTTGAGATTCAGGAGATCGACGAGATCGATCTAGAGGAATCCTCGGTGGCCGAGGTCACGTATCCGGCCAAGGAATCCGCTACAGAAGTGGATCCGAATGATTTCCGCGAGAAGATCAAGCGACGCCTGCAGAAGGCATTGCAGAATAAGAAGAAGTGACACTTATCGTGCCTTTACATATATTTTTCTTTATTATCCAGTTGGGTTTCCAATATATACTTTGACATCAATTTACGTACATATATACATAGTTAAGCTTTTCCTAATAAAATGATGAGAATAAATCAAGAGCAAGCGACCCTTAACACTTAGCATGTAAGCGCTAAGCGAACTCTGTGATATTTATTTGCTACCTCAAAATAATAGACCAATAAATAACCACTACCTTTTCGTATTTTTCAGTCACTCAACATGTCCGGAACTGTGGCCCACAGATGTTCCTGATCAGCCGCAAGGGCGGCACTCTGCTGACAATCAACAACTTTGTCTACCGCTCCAATCTCAAGTTCTTTGGCAAGAGCAATAACATACTGTACTGGGAGTGTGTCCAAAACCGATCGGTCAAGTGTCGCAGCCGCTTGAAGACCATCGGCGATGATCTCTATGTAACCAATGGTTTGTGTTTCGCAAAGGTTGCTTTCTATAGTTCTCTTCATATGTATATATTTTTTCCATCCAAAGATGTGCACAATCACATTGGCGACAACAAGCGCATTGAGGCAGCCAAGGCGGCTGGCATGCTGATCCACAAAAAGCTGAGCTCACTCACGGCAGCCGACAAGCTTCAGGGCTCTTGGAAGGTGGAGACCACTGAGGCTAACCTGGATCCGATGCCTAAGATGTAGCCACCTACCGATTCTTAGCCATTCCCCGTTCATCCGTCTTACATATATTAAGCTTAAGATATTTTTCTCGCAAAGTATATTTACGATTTTTAGACTGAGTGTCCCGAGCCCAGTTCAGAGGGGTAAGTACCCTACCTTGGACTCCGTGATTCGAATTTTCCGCCTCGAGTCAAGTGTATGAATTTTAAATAAAATCATATGAACATTAAATCGAATTGAACATCTCATAAAACATGATCACAAAACGTCTAAAAATACCTGCATAGGTTTTATTACATATTAAGCGTTATAATTGAACTGTTAAAATATTAATTTATAGCATAACCCTGAATTGACTCGCCTTCTATAAGAAGATTTAAAATCCAAACAATATTTCAAATATTCCTGGCTTATTTTTAACACCTCTGCGCATATACTTTATTTTATTATTACATGTTTAAGCAAAGTATTAGTTAGCATAATCAATGTCTCTCAACCGTATCCGTTTGCTGACCAAGTCGGAACATTTAGCGGTACCTACGACTTGGAACCGTAATTTGTCGTTAAGAAATCTGGAATTTTAAAGGATTTTTATTCCAGCTATCTATCAATGCTTCAAATACTTTTCTGC
Organism: Drosophila pectinifera; assembly: GCA_008042775.1. Classification (NCBI taxonomy): domain Eukaryota; kingdom Metazoa; phylum Arthropoda; class Insecta; order Diptera; family Drosophilidae; genus Drosophila; species Drosophila pectinifera. Next base: position 105,856 of record VNKC01002279.1, read on the forward strand.
TTATTCCAGAATTAAGTTTAATACTTTATAAATTATTTTTGAAATGTTTAAGTATTGCTTATTTAAGTGTATTTTTGTATGAAGCTTGGTAATATACTGAGCTACGAGTTTTAATATTCTGAGATCGTCTCACATTCACTTTGAGAGATTTTAATATCTATTCACACCAACTGTTGGCTGGTGGTATCCGCCACAGTTTAGAACTATTCGGATGGAATCCACGGCATCTTTAGATTAGCCAACTTACACCTGACATTCTTGTGGTTGTGCGAGGAGCAAGTGCTTCGATATTTCACCTCATTGCCCACCATGAAGGTGGAGGCGCGAGCCTTGCATCCCTTGTGATGGTACATGCAGCGCCAGGATCCGATCAAGTTATCCTTGCCCAGAATCCGATGCACGATGAACTGTTCATTCGCTATGATGAGCTTGGGACGCCTGTGGGCTGCCAGATTAAACTCGGCAGGTCCGTCATACTGCATGGCCTTCTTTGAGTACCGACGTCGAACTGAAAGAAAAAGAAATCATAGCGACTACATCAGAATAAGGAATTAATAATACAAAAATCTTCAGATTGTATAAATTGTTAAAGACAAGGTAACAAGGTTTTTCTAAGATGATTTATTCTGTATTTTGTAAAATTGTTTAAACCTATCAGGACTTACACAACTTTGCACTTAGCTTAAGTCTAGGTGAGTCGATTTGCAGTGTGTGTGAACTAAAGAGCAAAACGAAACAGAAATATAAATATTAAGATTTTAATACTTAATTTTCTTTGTTTAGCGTAGGCAGGAATACCTACGGCTCTAAAATCTTTGCTTTCCACACTACATATCGATCATCACCTTAGTATAGGTACACTCTACATCGACATTAGTTCGTAAATTTGCTCAAAACCACAGACATTGATGGCCCCAGCCCAAAGGGTTGCGCTAGTAATCCTTGCTGATGAAAACCGCTCCGTGGGCTTGGTGCTGCTGCATTAGGGCCATCATCTGTGGCGTGGTTTGCACGCTGGGCAGGGACAAGGGCATTGCCAAGGACATGGATACGGGAACAGGTACAGTCACCGGCATTGCCAGGTGGGTGGCTGTAGTGGCGTACGTTGGAGGTGGCATCTGCGTAACCTGCGTCATCATCTCCAGCGTGGGTGTAGTTGATGTGACCACCGTGTTTGGGTTGAGTATTTGATGTTTTATCGGAGCCGGGACGCTGCAGTTTGCCTTCGCCTGACAATAAAGCTGGCACAACGGCAGGAGTTCCTTGTGGCGTCTCTTGATATGGCTGAGAAAATTTCCCGTTGACTTGGTGGTGCCCGAGATGAGGCCGTAGCAAGTGGTGCAGGTGGCCTGGATGGCGCCAGGCGTCTTTTGGTTCGGTTGGATGTTCTTGTAGAACTTACCGTCCAGTATCTTGGGCAGGGTAAAGGGTTTTCGGAACGATTCGTCATCGCTCAAGTATGTGACGGCTAAAGCGCCCACAGCAGCATCCGAGGACAATCCAGGCGTTGGCGATTGGTCTTCCATTTTGATCTTAACTGCAAGATTATATAAAAAAATGACATTAGTAAGGAATTCTAAAAAGAGTTCTTAAAACTTAAGTAGGTACAAAACGAACACACATAACTACATATTTTATACATATTTAGTTTAATTTATTTAGATTAAGCTAGGGACGTAGCCTAGGGATATGATATAATTTTTGCTTGTGGTAGCGATCCTACTGTAGATCTCCGAACTCGTCTAGCAAGTCCGCCGTGAGATCTATCGAGTTGACTTCTGGGTCATGAGTGTGCGGAGCGCCAGAAATACGCAGGTGAACATCCTGCACCTTAGAGGTGACTAAAGTCGCTCTGCAGCTGTGCTTCACATACCGCGAGCATCGCCAGAAGACATTCTTCTGGCTCTGTCGGTTCACCACGTACCGGTAGCCCTCGTAGACCAGCATAACTCTTCCCCGCTGAGTGGTTGTGTACTGGATGCTGGTGTTCTTATCCTCCAGAAGAGCCTTCAGCGATTGGATGACGCCTGGAATCAAATGCGAGGAAGTTTAGAATCATTAGATTTGGGTCTTTATGAGTGTGTCGGAGACTGACTCTATATAACGAGCTACTCTACATAAGATGTTGAGGGTACAATTTCAAGTTACTCGTATTTATTTCAATTTACAAACGCAACAATCAATTTGGCAACTATTGGCTCTTTAAATTATGGCCCCGACTTGAGCACCAGCACCTTGAGCGTCGAGAGTTTTTGGTTGATGAACTCCTGCACCACTGATTTGGTAAGCTGGTCCCCGCGAATGGCAAAGACCTTGCACACGTGAGCTGCAAAAAGTAAATGATTCTCCCATGTAGATATCGTGACTATTGATTAATATTACTATCAGGAATGTACTTATGATGGCCTCCAGCAGCTCGTTGTCTGGCGTCTCCTCTCCCCGTGCAATCTTGGCCAATGTTTCCTTTCCAATCACCAGATCCGTTACCCGGGACGTATATATGGCCGGCATGGGAATATAGGCCCTGGCCAGTGCCACCTTAGAAACATAGACGCGACTGCCATCGTACAAGGGAATCGCATCCGCATCCTTTTTGGGTTTTTCCAAACTACTTGTTGTTGTTGCGGTTTCCTTGTCGTTTACCGTTGGCTTCGGGACGACTTCAGTGTCCCTTTTCGGTACTTCGGCTTCTGCAATTGCACATCATAAAGACAACTTTCGTTAAAAGTGTTTTTCTTAGGGATCAACAGAAAACATAAACAAAATAAAACACAGTTCATGCGGTGCTTGTATGGGACTTTATTTAAGTATAATTTATGAGATAAAAACTGCACTTGCAACACATTTCAGGCGGGCAGGGAGCTAGAACAATAATCCTTATTATTTATCACATCCACCGCGGTATTTTTCGGAATAAAACACAAATTATTTATTTAAGCACGCCCACGAGTCACAAAAGGCAAAGAAATAATGGCAGTACCCAGGGTTGCACAGACATAATCGCGCACACTGAGACTTCCTTGGAGGGTTACTGGTTATTGCAATGTAAGTTCATGGAAATCATTCATATTGAAATGGATTTATTAAATACAATTTATTTTATGTTTAAAATTATGTTTTATTTGGATAAGCGTTTACGGAAAAGAAAAATTATTGATATTTTATTTACTAATTTTCACTCTACCAGCAAGCACTGTTCTTAGTAACCCTGGCAGGGACTCAAGCGATCCGGCAACTCTGTGAAAATGCCACAATTGTGAAAAAAAAATAATGCAAAAGTGAACGGCAAATTGTTGATTATTCTGTAATAAATAGTGATATTAAAGAAAGAAAAGCAGTCAAGAGGTAGTAAAACATTTTAGCCAAATCTCCAGTTGTTCAACAAAACGTATACGGCCAGGAAAGGCCGCCAAATAGTGTAGTGTGATAAAGCCGAAAAAAAAACCAAGCGACGCCTACTAAAATTCCTATCGAAGCAAATATTGTGTACAAATGGTAAAATATCGAAATTGCAATGCAAAAACAATGTCAATTCCATGTAAATAAAGTGTTGTGTCCACAACAAAAACAACAACGGTGCTGGGAAATTATTTGGCGGATCAAATTGGGCTTTCGAGCTGTGCGGAGCTGTCTAATCAATATACACATCCCCCACTCCAAATTTTGTCTCTTGCAGAGCTGGAGGACCATGAAATCAAGGTAGAGACCGCGCCACCGCTGCCGCTTGCCAAGAAAAAGCCGGGCTGCTCCCGGCAGCCAAATTACGACCACTTGGATGTGTGCTTCACGAAAAGCAATCGGGGCAACAATTTGCTCACTATTGACGGCAAACCCTTCACTCTCAATCGGCGGATCAAGAACGTCTGCTACTGGGAGTGCGTCAAGCTGCGCTGCAAGTACACCAAGTGCTCTGCCCGCGTCGTGACCAAGTCCGACCTAATCTCGGCCCTGCGCGGCTACCACAATCACCCCTAAATTATGAAATGCCTGTGCCATCCAACCCTTTAGTCGAATAAAACCAAAACAAAGTCACACCACCTCCACCTGCAGTTGTAGCTTCTGTAGTGTCATTTCAAGTAAGTAAGCCAGATCATCTTACTAAATTGCCTTTATCCTTGCAGCTGTCGTCGGGTATCAGCTGGTAGCTAATCGCCGCGGTGGCCAGAATCTAATCTTCGACGGTCACATGTACTCCGTGGAGCGCAAGTACAGGAACAGCATCAACTGGGTTTGCTCGAAGAACAGTAACATTGCGCTCCGCTGCCCGGCCAGGTGCGTCACCAATTCCAGCTCCAGCGGCATCAAGCTCAGCCATCGCCACCACAACCACGCAGCAGATGCCTTCAAGCTGCACCAAACACGAAGGAGAAGTAGTAATACTACGATCAAAAAAAGGCGGCGTAGCTAGAGAGATCGCATGCCAAGGACTTTACGTGCGGGGATTTGTTAGTCTAAGAACCTTTTTTGAAACAAATACGCTTGTTAACTTACCATTAGAATAACTTCTGATTAAGCTGAACTATTGCAAACTTCTAATATGCAAAAAAAAAGATCAAATTTCTTAGTTTTCAAACAACTTTATGTACTTTAAGCTTAGTAACTGGGGTAAACAGAAACAATTTCCAAAGCTAAATTATAAATTATAGATAGTTTTAATAACTAATCAGTTGCCATTTACTAGCTACTAACCAACTCTCCCGTCTTTTTTTCAGAGTTTTCAATGCGTCGTGGCCATATTTATAGACAAAACGGATTTATGATCATAGATGGCTACCGCTACGTGGTCGGAGCCACTCATTTACGTCGCACCTACTTTAAGTGCGCCAACTTCCGTAACAATTGCCGGGCCAGGGCTATATTAAATAGGGAGACGAACAAAGTACGGATGAGGCACGACGGCCACAACCATAGTCATAACGATGCAGTGAGCCGACGGATCTCAAAGAAGAGAAGAACATTCTATCTTGAGGAATAAACTTTAAAACAATTCACATGTAAAATGTTCATCTGCTTTTCACTATAATTCAACTAAGCCATAATGCCATTACATTTTAACATTACAAAATATTATCTAAACACCAATTAATTCCACTATAATTTATCTCTTGCAGTTGCATCAAGATTGGCCCAGTATGTACGTTCCAATCGAGGTACCGACCTCGTTTATTACGAGGGAAATACCTACACACCCAACGAGAAGTTGAGGCAAGGCCAGAAGAGTCGGGACTGGAAGTGTTCGATGTACCATAAGGCCAAGTGCCGAGCTCGCTTAGTTACAAGGCTGACTCTTGGCGGTGATATCATTCACGTTACCAGCAACCTGCATACACATCCCACAATGTACACCAACACTCAGAAAACGGGCAAGCAGCACACGGATGATGCACAGAAGCCCTGCTTGGAGAAGAATCCACTCTGCGTCTCTATCAGACCCATAAAGATGCAGAGGAAGTAAGCTCTACTGGCTGAATTACTTGTTTGAGTCCTTCTTGGAGTAAGATTCACATGAAGATTGACTTTAGTTTAAAATATGAAGTGTACAGAAACTAATCTGTTTGAAGTTAACATCAAACTAGGAAATTAAGACAGTATAGAATATATTAATTAATGCTATAGCTATGCCTAGGACAGGCCTTTTGAAAGAGATATTTTAAACATAGTTGGTAAATAATAGTTGACACTTCGCGTTTGCTGTCCTTCTGAACAGTAGACTTTGTGTTTTTCTCCGTTTTGCTCTTAGATTAAGTGTTCTCTTTAGAACTTTAGCTTTTAAGGTCTTTATGAAAAGCGATTCGATTGAGCGCTTAATTTCTTCTTAATTTTATCTTTTTGATTTGAATTCAACTTACAGCATTTGATTTTTTATAGGAAAAAGTGGCCCAAATTCAGGTAACAAGTATTATTAGGACAAATAATAATAATGTTTTAATTTATTCATAAATTTATTCTTTCTTTTTTATGAAGCAGTCAAGACTTGGATTCAAGGGCAGGGTTTTACAAAAATTATATTTCCTACAATGAATGCCACTGTAAACTTTTTTTTATAAATACAATAAACCTTTAAATAGCGTGCTGTCTTTGCCTTTTTATTTCGACAATTTTTCAATAATTTGATAGTTCTAATAATTTACTAACGTTTTTATACATTTATTTTCCAGAGCTCCTGACTACGGGAAGTGACTTGCCAGTGGCGTCAGTATACAATGCATGCGGAAAGCTTTTGGACGTTGTACCAAAGATTAGTTGCATTCAGGGTCAAAGAAAGTCCATACAGTTGATGTATGATCGCTACGCTTATGCCAGGAATAACAAACACGGCTACACCACCTATTGGAACTGCCGGCATCGGCGCCGCGGTCGTGACTCATGTAATGCTCGATTCTCCACCACCAAGCTCCCGAACGGACGCTTCAAAGTGTTCCTTTCCCAGCCGAAGCATAACCATCCTCCTTCTAAACGCCATTGTGGGCAGTATGATTATTTTGTAAGCTACGATCAAATATAAACGCGCCTTGTTATTTGGCAAACAGCATTAAACCGACCGACTATTATCTGTAGACGTAGAAAGTAATTCTCCAAACGACATCCGCACTAATACCTATTTCTCTTCTCTATCCACAGAAAGCAGCGTGGCTATCTACTCGGCCACATCTCGCGGGCGGATGCAACTCATCTACGGCGGCCAGCCGTTCATCTTTGAGAAGACCCTGAAGCTGTCATCGGGTGAGGAGAAGCGCTTCTGGAGATGCAATCAGTGGTGGAATCAAAAGTGTCGCTCCCGAGTATTTACCATCAACGATGTTGTCTGTCCATTAAACCGATTCCACACGCACGAGGAGATTGTGCGCCGCAAAAAGCGAGTGCGCCGAGTTCCGCCAGTGGAGACAATTGCCAAGGTTGTAACCACAACGGCGGCCAGGCAGCAACAGCAACATCCGCAAGAGATCCAGCTAGCCAGCGATGCAATGCTGACCACAACACTGGAGGACGAATCGCCAGCCACGATTGACGTCAGCGAGTTGGGAATGCACCTGAAGTACGAGGAGATAGTGGCGGATGTTACGGGCATTGTAGGCGGCGCTCGAGTGGTCAGCCGTCGGAAGTGATGCCCGCCGCCGCCTCACCGGGACGGGTACTCGCCTAATTTCTTCATTAATAATCGCCGTTGTGGATTTTAATTCATAGAAAACTTTACACTTCTTACACACACCTTAAACAGAAATGTACATTTGGAAAATTTTTACGTAGCTTACAGATGTAGGCTTTTTTTAAATTATCACGTTTAAAATTTTCCATATTCTTTAGTTATTAATTGAGAATTAGAGATTTTATTAATACCTTGTCTTTTGTCGACCGCGCTCCTATCTCTTACTTACTTATGAATGCGTAAATATAGATTTTAACTTGTGTTTTTAGGAGACGGACAAACTAAGTTAGCTCTTACAATTCAGCTTATATACATTTAAATATATATATGTGTAAATCCAATAAACTTAAGCCTTTAACAGTGCACTTGATATACATATGTATGCAGTTAACTTATCCTTTTCCCGCGCGCCGCCTTCGAGTATTTATCATATGTAAAACACTGTTGTAATCATCCGGATCAAATACTCTCTTATCTTTGCAGATTCCAATGCCTCCTTCTATTTCACCAAGGGCCAGCGGGAGTCGATCAAGCTGAACTACGGCGGCCACAGCTACGTCAAGTTTATGGAGAATGGTCGCGGCACTAAGTGGATATGTGCCACGCGCTCTACCACCAAGTGCCGTGCCCGCATTCGCACCACCAAGAATGATCGCCTCGAGGTGTTGCATGCCCCGCACAATCACGAACTGACGTCGGTGAAAAAGGATCGTGGACGCCTCCGTAAAAAGGTTAAAAAATCTAAGTAAGCGTAATCTATCGTTGAAAATTAGTTACTTTCAGAGCCAAGTCTGACCCGAATATTGCAACACGCTTGCAGATCCTTAGTATTAAAGTTCGTTTGTCGCCTCTAAAGTTTAAATTTATAAATAGGCTTTCGTCCTCTTTTTTTATTATGTTCAATTTATTTTTGTTTCTTTAACAATCCACGTGTTTGAAGGCAATCATTCATTTTATTTCTTTTCTTTTTTTAATCAATATCTATTGAAACTATTGTACAAAATACATTAATATTAAAAATTGCCATCTAAAAATATATGGATATTATATTTTAAAGTTTTTAAAAGAATAGTTTAAATGAAGGAAATTATGTGAAAGAGACACATTTGATTTTAGTAGAATTAAAATGAGATGATGGCCATTAATAAACTAAGGAATATATATTATATATTATGATGAATAGACTTGGCTCAGTTCGGCTTATGTTTCATTCAAAAGTTTTGGGATAGAAATTCCAATAAAAGAGTCAAAAATAATGCTACTCAATATATTGTACGCACTCTACATCCGAGTCCTGGTGAGTCTTGGAGTTTTCAGATTTAATTGGAGCATGTAGCTCATCGAAGCAGACAGCGCACATCCAATTGCCACCCGGACAGGTGATGCAAAAGGTTTTTACCTTCATAACACCTTTCTTCCCGGACTTTAAACAATTCACGCACTGTCCCGATCCACGATTTCTCACCAAAGTCAGGTTATGCCTATTCCACGAGGTGCATACTATGTTTTCCGGGTTGTTAAGCTTCAGTTCCATAACCACGGCAGCATCTTTAAGTGGTTTCTCGAGGATTTCGGTAATAATCTTTCGACGGATTTTCCTTACCGGCGGCGGTGGCCGTAGGGCTTCAATGAGAACAGCAAAATCTGGAATTGATAGCAAATTTGTTCTTTAGTGACTGTGCAGGTATGGAAGTGTTAAATGGGTAGAAATGAAAATTGTGATTTATTCGGTGATAAAAGTATTTTATTTTTAAGGAAAATAAGAAATTTTCTTAAATAATAATAAGATGGAAATACACACTTTATAAAATCAGTTATTGGACAAAAACAGCTGACAGACTACCATCATCAGCCGATAAAAATTCTCTGCTTAAGAATGTAGCTCCTCGAAGCAGACGCTACACATCCAGTTTGTGCCAGGACAAGTGTCGCACAAGGTAGTGACTTTACGCGTAATCAACTTTCCGGTTTTAAGACAGTTGACACACTTGCCCTTCAGTCGTGGCACTCCCACAGAGACAAAGTTGTGCTGATTGGACGAGGTGCATATGATGTTGTCCGGATTTTTCAGGTTCAGCTTCTTTTGAGGCAAGTGGTCTACTTTCTTTACTTGTTCTGTCATCCAGTGCATCGGTCGTGGCATTTTAATAGTTTTCTTCAAGACTGCAAAAGAAAATTACCAAAAATTAGTAAGGCAAATGACAGGAACATGTTTACAAAAATTAAATATGTAAAATAGTTTAAATAAAAAGGCTATCTCAATTCTTTTGACACTTCAAGAGTTTATTTAAATTAGTAATATATGTAAGGGTCAGAAATCAGTCGGTGCAGTTTGTAAATTGTAAATATCTGAAAGAAAAAACATAAAAATGCATTAAAGACATTAAATTCATATGACAAACTTGTAAATATACATACCATATAATTTTTTTTCCATCACCACGAGGCGGCCAATTAACCACTCTGGGAATAAAGGTCTTCAGGCGTTCAGGAGGATCATGATTATGAAATCCTCGGGTAGACTTGATTGCCTTCATATGCGTGGTCAGTGCCGAGGTGCAGCGCAACTTTTTGTACATTGTGCATCGCCAGAAGGCCAGCAATTTCCCCGTGTTCCGCGTATGGCAGCTAAATGTAAAGCCATCGTGCACCAGTTTCCCTCGATCGTCGTAGATGAGCACTGAAAAGGGGAGAAAACTAGGTTTATTTAATGAGAATTTAGCAATCACACTTACACTGTCTCGCTGTTAGAGGATCAGTACGAAGAAAGCTGGCTTAAATATATTAAGTTTATTTCACTAAATTCACTGCAGTAATGGGAAAGGTACCATTTTTATATCTAAGCTAGGGCAGAATGTATGAACAATTGTTGATGGTATCATGTAACATACGACTTAACTAAACGTTAGGGTTTACAAGCTATATTTACACAACTTATTTGGTAAACGCGACTTATAAATATAGTATTGGTTTTTTAACTAGGTAATATAAGATCTTTTGAGCTTCTGAGACGCCATTAAGAAGAGAAGTTGCTGGAAAACAGATTCATTGTTATCTCCTGGATATGTAATTCCCATCACTGTCACTTTGTTAACTACATTGCACTGCGAAGACCAGGTGTACACTACTTAGCCAACTATTTATTCGGGGATTAGCATCAGGGAGGCGTGCATCAGTTCGTGGTCCGTCAGATGCAACGATGCCGCTTCGCTGCTGGCAAGCTGTGGCTCCTCCTCGATGAACTCCTCCTCGTGCTCCTCCTTCGGCTCTTGAACGAAACTGTGCGTCCTGGAGTGTTTCCTTCCGGTGCAGCTAACCGCTGCCAGCTTGTTCCGCTGCACAATCTTTTCGATCTTGTCCGTGTGCGGCTGGTGATTATGCAATCCGCCAGTCACACTCTTCAGCCGACCATTCTCCAGTACGCACCGCGATCTGCAGCGCATCTCGTGGACTTTTTTTGAGTAATTGTGGCAGCGCCAATACTGTTTGTTGCTCTTGCGACTATGGCAGTTGTACATGTATCCATTGAGCACCAGACACGGCGTCGACCAGGGGCTCTCTATGAAGACCAGCTCGTTGCCATCTGGAGAATAGAAGTTGCAGTTGGTTAGTATAAGTAGAAAATGTATATGAAGGCAACGAAAGCTAGGTATGCAGAACATCCTACTGACCAGTGAGAAATTCTTTTATTTGGTCTCATTTATTAGGCTTTTAAATAGACGAATACGTTTACAGAAATAAGAAATGAATGCTTAAACTACATTTGAATGGAAGGGTCGATCTGTTGGGCAATTCCCAAGAATTTATGATAATATGCTTAGATATTAAGCTGCAATTACTAAATTGGGTAACAAATATTTAGAAAAACGTCTGAAAAATACATATATAAGCTTAGGTGTAGATTTTAATAAGTTAATATTAATATATATTAAGGTTACCCATTTCTAATCTTGTTATGACTTACTTCGAGATTGGGCAGTTCTTGTTGTTCTCACATTTCATAAAACATATATCCTATAACCTGATAGAGGGTGCGCAGCCAACAAATCAACCCATTCCACAGATCCAGATAAATACGAACTTAGGTGCTAGGTATATGCTTGATTCGTAGAACGCCTCGACGCTTATCGTCCTCCTCCTGCCACCTAGCCTCTCGCTCCCGGTCGCGTTGCAGGGCCCGCTGCACCTCCGCCTCGGCCTCCTCATCTTCCTCTTCGACCTCGGCGGCATCTACCAGAGCCTGCATTTCAATCTCAGTGGCCTCGGAGGCGGGCAGGAACAGCTTGCACTCCTTGCCGTCCTTGGCGGTCATGATGCTGATGTTGCTGCTGCCCAGATACTGCGAGATCTTGGGGTTCGACGTGCAGATCTCGATGTACTCCTCCAGCTCCTCCTCGACTTTGTACAGCTGCCGTTGTCCGATGCGCGAAGCATGCGACTGGTGGTTGTGCTGCCGCCTGGCATCGATGAAGCTACCATTCTTGGTGATGACCACCGCCTTGCAGCGCAGCTTGAGGACATCCGCACAGCGCCAAGTCGTCTGTCCATTGGCCTGGGTTAGCTTCTTGTTGTAGATGTAGTCCCGGAACACCAGCTGGGCGTTCTTCTTCTGACTCCTTATAAACCTAATATCTTCGTCTCCTGGTAGCCCGAAGATTTCCGATGGCGAGAGTGCGATAAGAAGGCGGAGAAGTGTATTTAGCGTTAATTGCAATATCAGCTTAGAGTACAACTAATCTAGTGGGATGGCTTAAGCGCTAAGTTAGACTGCTCGGCGAAATAAAACAACATTTAATTTAGATTTTTGCTTTAAGCAGTTTATTCGCAGACAGAGAACCGCAGACCCCATGTAGATGATGGCAAATACTCACGGATGCTGGGGAAACATAGTTTTCAACTTACAGGAACCATTTATCACACATTTTACCTTTAAATCGGCTTACAATTTAATTTATACCCTAAACACAAGGGTGGGAAATTTAGCTTGGGATGGAACAACACACCATTTGTAAGCGAGTTCCAGGCATAATTTAGATTATTACATTGGCACAACACTGACACATATCACAAGCAGGAAATTACTAATTTACAAGCAAATGCACTCTTGTAAATTCGACAACAACAAACAAGAACTAAAAAACAAATTCGGCTTGGTTTCGGAATAGTTTACCGCGGCGTTGCCACTCTTTAGAAACCAGGGCTGCGTTTTAGTTAGAGCTACTGTATCGTGAATATTTATGCGATATGGCAACGATTAAAAAAATATAGCAAATATATACTTTTGTTCTTTATTTTCAACTCTTATTTTAACTACTTTAAAACTAAAATACTTCTTTAAAATATAAAATAGCGGAAGCACTCCTTACAAAACAGATACTTTCAAGTATTATTTATTAGGACTGCACCGTTTAAGAACCACTGACACACAAACAAAATTCAACATCCCCATTAGCACATCTTTAATTGTAAGAATGCTATTCATACACTTACAACAAAATAGGTTTAAATTCAACCAGCCTTCAATGAAACATATGGAACCACTTTTGTCAATAATCATATACATATATGGAATTTAGCATAAAAATGAACTATAACCCAATGTGGTAAAAGTGAAAAATGGAATGAAAACTAATCTGGCTTTTTTAAATTTTCATGTAGATATCGAAACTGCAGATGGCACTCGTTTAAATTTATAAAAGGACCCCAAATAGACTTGCACACTATGATACATTTTAATTAATAGCTCTCCCTCCCTATGAATACCTCTTATGCTAAAGACTCAGCAATAAATGCCGTTGCTAGACAACAGAATCAGCAAGCTTTTACGTTGCTTCAAAAGGTCTCTAGCAACATCTTTAAATGGAATGAAAGCTCTTTTTTTTTTTTTAACTGCATGAAAAATATTAGAACGCGCCGAAAAAAATAAACAAATAGAAATAAATACGCTCTGTCAAAGCTTAATTTTTTTTCTTAGGCGGCCAAAACCCTGTGGTGTTTTTTTTTTTGCTTAATCAAATTAAAAAACGTGTTTCCTGGAATTTGAGATATAAAAGGTAAAAAACAATTGCAGTATTACCTTGTATAGTTTAAAATCACCATTGTATCCTTCATAGGCATATCTTTAGTGTTCGTCTTGGCAGCTTCATACAAATTCAACACTCTACTCACCTTTACACATTACTTTTAAAATTCGCGAGATCAGGCATTTTGGCATTTAAATAATTTGCTTTAAACAGCCGATCGACCAATTGTTCTTTTGCGTGTTTAATAGAACATTGGCTTGCTTAACTAGTTAAAAACTAAGAGCACCAAAGCAATGCTTAAATTTGTCTTCATTCCAAATTTAAACGCACTTAACGGGCTTAAAGGGTACGTTTCCTTTGCGAAGCGATTTACGTTAACGAAAGTACATAACAATGTGGAATAGTAATAAATTTTGGCATAGTGATGACCATAAATAAGTGTTTGACTACTTCGCAAATAGAAAACACATCCTTTTCTAACTACTACTTATAACTATTGGCAGTGAGCCATGTTTATGGCAGAAATTGAACCAACCTTGAGCCTCTGTGTTGCCCTGATCCGCGCCGGTGTCGACAAACGAAGAGTCACTGTAGTTTTGGGACTTGACCACCGCTTTAGATGTGGTGGCTGTCACGCCGCCGCCGCTCGTATTCGCCGCCGTCTGATTGCCAGCATCCTCGTTCTCGGTGAAGTAGCTGTCGTCATAACGCATATCGCCGTAGGCATCATCCTCAACGTACGTTCCATCGCCATCGCCAGCAGCTTCGCCATGGTCCTCAGAGTAGTCCGGTTCCGATTTCGTGGGCAATTCCATGGGGAGATCAATATATTCAGCTTCTTCCTGCTGCTGCTGGCGGACCTGCTGCTGCTGGTGTAGCTTAGATTCAGCCGCAGACACCACAGTGGTTTGCACAGTAATCTGCTGCGGCACCAGTTGTTGCGTCGTCGTAGTCGTGGTTCCTGTTTCCGTGGCTGAGTCGAGGGGATCAATTACGTTGGCGGTGACAGATGTTTTCGAGCGCTTGACGCCGCCACTGCTGCCGGTAGTGGTCATACTGGAGCGCTGGGCAGAGCGTTTGTTTGTCGACACCAGCGTTGCCGTCGTCGTAGTTCCCGTCTGCAGCTGTTGCTGCGTCTGGATCTGCTGCGACGCCTGCTGCTGCTGTTGTTGCTGCTGCTGCGGCTGTTGTACGATTGTAGCTTGAGGTGCGGCCGTGGTCTGGATGACGATCTGGGTTGTGCCCTTGTTATCGTCTCCCAGGCCGTCGTCCACAGTCTCGATCTTGTAGCGGGCGGAGGCGCGAGGCTGCTGGCGCTGCACTCGCTGTGCCGGTACTTGCTGTTGTTGTACATGAGGTGCTGCTGGTGGTGGGCTGGGCTCCTGCGGCGGTTGCGGCGCAGGATCGTTCTAAAAAAATATTATTTAAGTTTATTAATCAAAGCTAAATCAATATTATAAAACAAAACAAATATTTAACTTCAAACACAACAAATGTAAACTGACGGATTTGCTATAAAAAAAAACTATAAGGCAGAAATCCTAAGGTTTCATGTTTTTTTTAATTTTGTTTATCTGATTGAATTGTGGATTTCGTTAATCAATCAATCAAAAATGTGCTTTATTAAGAGGCTACAAATAAATGTTTTTGGATATTTACGGTTCTTTATCTTTAAAAAACAATAAGATATTTACTACCTTAATTTGAAAATATTAATATATTTGTTCTTGTCAAAACTGGAACGGAGATAAAGCCCTAACAGTGTACATATAAATGAGAAAGTATATGAAATACCAATTAAAGTAAAATGAATATTTTAAGCATAACTTTAGCAAAAACTAGCTCACATTTTCAGTTTTTATTTTCCTTCCCTTCTAATCTCAGCTACTAAATAATGTTTATGCTATAGCACCGAATTCGGTGCCAAACAAAAACAACCACCTATTTGATTGTTGCCATGCCAGCCAGAGCGAGACAAACATATACCCAGCACACATACACTACTAACACTTTGAAAGGGGCAAGCCTATGGCGGTCTCTTTCTGACACGGCTGCCGTTTGGCATTTGGTTTGCGAGAAATTTCTCGGTACAGTCGAGTCGCCATGCTCTTATACAGTTGCTGCTGTACATGAGTGTGTGTGTATATAAATATGTATTGCGCGCGAAAGACGATGCGCTTGGTATTTGTTGTTGTTCTTAATTTGATATATATACTTACATCCGTTAGCCCCTTGATTTGCAGCGATTCAGCGGTGCTAATAAAAGCGGGCAAGGCGTCCTGCTTCACATTAACTTCGCCGCAGTACATAAACTGGATCAGGTCCTTCAGCGCAGAGTGGCTAACGTTATTCAAAAATACTGTGAAGGGAACAAAAATCATTGAAATATGACCCTCAGTCTAAAAGTTCCCAAAACTTACCAATAGCATGGGTGTTCGACGGCATCTGGGTAAACATTTTGCGAAAAAATGGTGAGCAGACGGATAACACCAATCGATGGGCCTTCACTATATGTCCCTCGGCCGCCAGGGAAACGTCCACGAGATCGCCGCGACATAGCGAGTCGTGGAAGCCAGCCGACAAGTTTGTGTTGAAATTATTCCAGCACAAACTGAATTGCTCGTCGTCCGCCATCTTGGACGAAAATCAATACTTTTCTGTATCTATGCGTGGGGACTGCAATTGGAAGGAAACCATTGCATTTAGTTGTTGCTGCTTCAGAAGTTAGTTTAATGAAATTATTGTTTACAACTACAAGCGTCGACTAAAAAACAATCGCCAAATAAATGCAACGCAGCCGAAAAACTGGGAAATTTTTCACGCGTCTATGTGTGAGTGGGATTGAAATAAGTGGCTTTTTTCGCTAATTGGCCGCAAGTGCAAATGTTTACAGGAACAATCAGTTTTGAAAAACTCACCTCTTGATTATGTTTCTAAAATAAATAAATTATTTATTTTGTTAAAGTTAATTATAATTCCCGCTACGCGCAGAAATGCGTCCGATTCTTTTGGTTGAGAAAAAAAGTGTGTATGTATTCCAGAAGCAGTGCTGATAAGTTGTAAAATAGGAAATGCACTAAAAGAGGATAAGAAAATGCAACCGTGAAATGGTGGTTAATTTTGATGAAAAGGTTGGGAACTTTGCTAAACGGGGGGTGAGAACTTTGCTGAGAAAAGTGTGGGAACATTACTGAACAAAAACGTAAGAAAGAAATGTGAAGTGAAAAAAACGTAATATTGTGACGTTAGAAAAATACGCCTGTGTGAGAGTCTGGCTAGCGCCTCTTAATATTTATGCTTTAAATTTAATATAAAGGAATGGGTAAAAGCTTTTTTAAAGAAAATGTAACATTTTTGTTGCTCAAAATGTGTTAAAAAGTCGTAAAAGCTAGAGCTCATTGAAATGGTAGCTTTGCTTGAACAGGAATGATGAAGGTAGGTCTTGCCTTTCTTTTCAGTTAGTTGTACCTTTAGTATTACTAACATTCAGTTATTCGAAGAAAGCCGTAAGCTGTCTCGCAAGCCATAACTAAATAAATAGTATTTATAGTTTAACAATGGAGCGCGTACTTAATGAATTACCGAATAATTGTTTGAAGTAAGTTGTTATCAAATGGTATCCACTGAGATTTATATCTTTCAATATCTATCATCTAAGATCTGTAATTTTAATATAATATAATATATATATAATATATATAATATAATAATATATATATTTGCATTGACACTTTAATCTTAATAAAATCTTATTTAAAATTATTTTTATTATTATTTAAAACCTAACAATATTTTGCCATTCAATTCTAAACAATTTTAAATTGGCTTCAGGATTCAAGTTCCGAAAATTGTGGTGACTAACACGACTATTGTGGGCATCGAATATGAAGACGGAGTAATGATCGGAGCCGATGGCCGGACTTGCATTGGAAACCACGTTTCGAATATCTATCGGCTTCATGATAATATATAGTGAGTATGCACTGATCATATATGTACATATATATTCGTAAGCTTTATGGAGAGATGGTTCTGTGCCTACCGCTCTCAAGAGAATCGGATGGGGGATATAACCCAATCTGACCTTAAGTTAACTAATCCCCATATGCATTTGCAGCACCGGAGCAACTGGAGTCGGCCAGGACACGTGTGCCGTGGTGAACTTACTCCGATCGAAGCTGGAGATGCACCACATGAATACCAATTACCGCCGGGTGCCGGTGCGCTGCGCCAACCTAATGGCGAAGAAGCTGCTCCACAGTCAAGGCGGCAGCCTGAATGTGAACCTGTTGATAGCCGGAGTGGACAAATATGGGGTGGAAATGTATTCCACACGGTTCGATGGCTCCTCGGATACGGTCCCGTTCACCGCCATGGGTTCCGGCATGTTGACCGCCTTGTCCGTGTTGGAAACGCGGTGGTGCGAAGGCTTGGATGAGCAGACTGCTCGCGATGTTGTCTACGAGACCGTGGTCATCGGAACGGGGCAGGACGTGTGCTCCAGGAGTCCCGTCCGTTTGTGTATCGTGAGGAGTAATTTTTCGGTGGAACAGGAGACTCTAGGGACAATCGAGCAGCCTTCGAGGCCAACTACTTCGCGAATCGTACCCGTGATCGTGCACGAGAGTGTGGAGAGGGTGGAAGACCACAGGACGCTGAGAAACTGGAAGCAGCGGATAGCCGAATATGCAGCTAGTAGAGAAGGAGGAGGTGAAAAACGAGGAGGTGAAGAACGAGGAGGTGGAGAACGAGGAGGTAGAGAAGGAGGAGGTAGAGACGGAGGAGGTGGAGAAGGAGGAGGTAGAGACGGAGGAGGTGGAGAAGAAGGAGGTAGAGAAGGAGGAGGGGGAGAGGGAGGAGGGGGAGCAAGAGGTTACGCCCAGTAAAAACCTTGACTAAATAGTCGATGTAAGTGCTTCCCAATATCATTGTAAATTGTTTTTACACACGGTACAAATAGGAAACCATATTGTGCATTTTATCTTATTCCATGATATATGATATATTTTATTCTTTGCATAATATCCAGTGACTAACTAGGTTCACCAGATATGTAAAGTGTAAATAAATATTTATGCATGTCCTGACAAGATGGTTGAAACTGCTCGACTGCAGTTAAAATCAAAATGTGCGAAAATCTGCACTTGAGCGCCACTTGACATGCAGAATCAACTTATAAAACTTAAGGACTTTACAATAATAAATACTGATACTCAAGCTCAAGTAGCGAAACAAAATCAGCATAAAGTGGCTGCGAACAAACAACTAATAACAACAAGGGGGAATTTGTGACGTTCCAAAGGGACTGCGTAGGAGTCACAATCATATCTGGTAGTAAGGTACCATGGGACGTGTGTGTTTGCTCTCCATACAACAAGTATGTAAGTATGTATGTATATGTAAAGAGGAAAGGATAGTCCTAGAGATGGTAGGGTGTCGTGGGAATGATTTAAAAATAACATTAGTAAATCTATTAAAAATGATAGTAATACATTTCTCATATAATAAGTATTGATATCCCGGAGAGATATGTAGTATTGTTCTGGTTTAAAACTATCGTGTTCACAAGAAACCACAAGAAACAACTAGGAAAGCTG
Source organism: Drosophila pectinifera (assembly GCA_008042775.1). Classification (NCBI taxonomy): domain Eukaryota; kingdom Metazoa; phylum Arthropoda; class Insecta; order Diptera; family Drosophilidae; genus Drosophila; species Drosophila pectinifera. Next base: position 124,623 of record VNKC01002279.1, read on the forward strand.
TGTTAAACATCAACAAAATAAGGTTTGCTAATTTTTTGGAAGCTTTAGAATTCTCTAATGTATTTTATATTTTTAAATTACTCTAGATTACTCTCTAAACATCAGTGTATCAGAGAGAAACCTTTAACTAGCGAACCATTAGATTCCCTTTGACACGAACTCTTGCACATCTCTAACAGAAACAGAGGCAGAGAGAAGTAGAGAAGGAGAGTAGTCTCATGCCGATGCTTGGCTGTGATTGGCTCCATGGCGGCCATTTTCCCGTTATAGCCGCACATACACACCATGGCATTCAGCATCAGGCGATCTCTGGGGTGAAAGCGGTAGTCGTTTAGTACCAAAATCGAGCTGACAAATTGCAGACACGGTCGAGTGCGCATCGGAACGGCACTTTCGGGACCCGGGTACGGTTGCATTTACGGTTACGGACTGCGACTTGGTCCAATTGCGATTGTGTATATTCCACCTACACCACCACCAACCGCCGACCAGATATTTATTCACACTCAAGTGTCGCAAGTTCAAGTGCGATTTGGCAAATTGTAGTATTTATTTGAGTTTAAAGTGCTCCTCAAGTGGCGCCAAGCAGCAGTGATTGGATCCCGAGGATGTTGCAGCACCACCAGCAGCAGGCTCAGGTGCCACAATCGGGTGGCTACTACGACTACAATCAGTCGCCCAGCCCTGGGAGCCTGACAAACGCGGATGCCCTGAACACCACCCCGTTCTCGGTCAAGGATATTCTGAACATGGTTAACCAGACGGAGGCCTACGAGGGAGCTTACGGGCATCTCGATAGGTAAGCTTTTTTTGATCTATAAATGGGATATTAGGGATTATTTTTCATATTTCGTTGAAGTAAACTAGGGTTTTGGTACAGAAACTATTCCTTAACAAAATATCATGGATTAAAATGGGGATATGATGATATAGTAGATGCAATACGAGTCATTATAGTATATATATACTTTTCCGATTAGCTTTATGATAAATAAAACATGCTTTAAGCAATTAATTTTGATGTAACTATGTACTTAAAAAATAGGCACATAATTTGGATATTAAGGATATTAGATACAAACTATGTCATCTATAAAAATTCTTAGATTATTCATGCGAAATGATTTATTTTTAAATTGATAAATTTGAAAATATATGCTAGAAAACTTGTAGCAATGTTGTATAAGCCTAGAGTTTATTTCAGTATAATATTATATAAACACGATCAAATATTCGCTATTTAAAACTAGTTTTTTCCCAGAAAGTTATTAAATTGTTTCATAGTATACATTTTCAGTAACAATTATTTCGGAAATTAATCAACTTTAGTGCCAATAATACAGATTAAAATTCCCTAAATTAAAGCAAAATTAGGTATGTGCAATTTATCATCCTTCATTGTAGACATAATTTTTAGACACCCACAACTGCTATTTAATTATTAGACAGCATTTCTTATATATTTACTTATGTATACATATATGTATGAGTACATCTACCCATATCTACCTGTCAGCAACTTCTTCTCGAAAACAGCCAACTTCCCTCTCCCAGTCTCATTTTATTTATTTTTATTTAATAAGGCTCCATAGGAAAATTAATTTCTACCAATTTTCCAAAGAAAGATAATATTGTGATAACCTTCCGTCGTCGAGACGCGCGGCAGAAGAAATCCTATGAAAACACATAGAAAGCATGAATTGCAAATAGGATCGAATAGGGATCGGGAACTGGGACCTCGAGGCTCTGACAAATCATCGTTATTTGTACAAGAGGCCAAAGACAAAGATGCGAAGACACACGGTTAACAATAAGAAAAACAAGGTCCGAGGCAGGCAGTCCAGTCCAGTCCGGAGGTAGATCGCCGCCGGATCCCTTTCGGGCTGGTCAACATGTGGGATTCGCATGTGTGTCCGCCGCTGAACGCCCTGGGGCGTCCTTAATTTCCTGATGAGCCATGAAATGATGTCACCAAGAGGGATCCTGTCGCGCCAGCAGGAAGTGGGCAGTGGAAAAGTCTACGGCCCGGGGAGCCGCCGATGTGTCCGGCGTGATGCAACACATGGCGGCCATGTACCACATATCCTTGTGTTTAACCTTTCCTTTTGCCCATTTTCCCTGCTTTCCCGTAGCGCGGCGGCTGCCTCGGCGCTCTATGGCGCCGGCGAGTACCAGCAGCATCTTCACCAGCATCCACATCCACACCAGTACCACAGTCACCAGCAGCAGCACCAGCAGCATCAACTCCAGCAGGAAACTGAGGCATCGCTGCAGCAACTGCATCCCCAGCACTTGGACGATGGCACCACCAACTCCTCGTCCCTGTCGCCGCTCCTGCCACCTCCGCCCCATCAGCTGTATGCCGGCTACCAGGACTACGGGATGCCCGCTCACATGTTCCAGCACCACCAGGGCCATCCGCACCAGAGCTTTCAGCACTCGGCCTCGCCCTACAACATGTCCGCCTCGCAGTTCTACGCCGGAGCCTCGGCCACGGCCTACCAGAGTCCCGCCACCTACAACTACAACTATGCCGGAGCGAGCGATGTTTACGGCGGAGCCACACCCGCGGCTGTGGGCATCAAGAGCGAGTACATCCCCACGCCCTATGTGACGCCGTCGCCCACCCTGGACCTCAACAGCTCGACGGAGGTGGAGAGCCTGCAGGCGCCGGCGCAGAAGCTGGGTGGGCATTCCAGCGGCATCCAGCGGCTGATGGAGACGGTCAGCAACTCGGCCTCGCTGAGGAGCATCCACAGTGCCGAGGAGGGTGCCAAGAGAAGTGAGTAGCTTAAGGATTACTATCTTTTAAGTAGAGAATTTATTGATAAAAACTAAAAGGATTTGCTAATGTAATATTTAAAAGAGAACATTGAATACAGGGATATAAGCGAAATTCTAAACCTGTTTTTGTTAGCACTTAAAACCACTAAAATCCATCCAATTCAAATTTTATATTCTTCTATCCTTTTACATATTTTATTCACTAGAATTTTCTTTATCTGCCCAACTTGTAACCACTTTCTAATTCGACCAATTTTGCGCCCTCTTAGAGGACAACAGCCAGGTGACCTCCTCGCGATCCGAGCTGCGCAAGAACAGCATTAATGGGAACAGCAGCCATGGATCCTCCGGCAACCATGGATCATCAAAGCCTCGAATGAAACGCAAGCCCCGAGTCCTCTTCTCGCAGGCTCAGGTCCTGGAGCTAGAGTGTCGCTTCCGGCTAAAAAAGTATCTGACAGGTGCGGAGCGCGAGATAATCGCCCAAAAGCTGAATCTATCGGCCACGCAGGTGAAGATTTGGTTCCAGAATCGTCGCTACAAGTCCAAGCGGGGCGACATCGACTGCGAGGGCATTGCCAAACACCTGAAGCTGAAGGCGGAGCCATTGCATTCACCCAGCTCGCTGCCTCCGCCGATTCCCAACCACGTATTGTGGCCACCGACCATCCAGCAATCCCAGCAGCAGCACCAGCAGCAGCAACAGTCTCAGCATCCTCAGCTGCAGCACATACAGTAGAGTCGCCCTGGAGGGATGGGAACCAGAGTCTTTAATTTATTGCGATTTCAAGCAGAATCTATGTTGTAATCTAAGGAAAATGCCTCATAGCTCATAGTACCTTGTTTTATGTATATGTTGGACAATAAATAAAGTTTAAGACAAAACCAAGAGGAGTTATGTTGTTATTTATTAAGAGTGCATACAGGTTTGTTAAGACAGTGGCACTGATTTTATGCAATCAGTCTATATAATGAGTTCTCCTATCCCTTACCCGTTTTATTCAACATTTTACCTAATACAAGCTAAACTCATATGCTTTCTTAAACTAAAGCCAATACGTTTCTTAACATCCTTTCTCACAACTCCTACACCCTGCAGAATATCCATGACTCCTTGCCACGCCGCACTCGTATTTATATCTTTATGAACAGCTTTCGATCGGCCACCGATCCATTAGGCACTGCATCTGCGTATAATTGCCGCCGATCGCCGCATAAATCAATTTTATCGAGGCGGGCGATCAGTTTTATGAAAAACGAATATTCCAAAACGAATGAAAACACAACAATTTCCGTTTTGGTTCTGGAAATATTTTCCCTTTGGCTGCTTTTCGCATGGGGCTGCCACGGGGAGAGATAAGGGGTAAAAGTAAAAGGAGGGAAGTGCGTTGGCGGCAGACATTACAAAGGTTGCATTTATGAAACGTTTAAGTGGCAGGGCAATGGCAGTGCAACTGTAAAATGCTTTCCTGCATCCACACACTGAGATACAGATACTCTCGTTCAGATACAAATGCAGGGCATATCAAACTCTCCCTCCTCGTCCTCCTCCTCCCGGGGAATTTTATGACAGGCCGCGGGGCAAGGCTAATATTTCATTGGGGGCCTCACCGAGATATTGGTGGTTCAGTGGTGTTGTGGCATATCAATTACTCCACAAACACATGCCACTGCCAGTGGCAGGCAGGAAGGGCGGCTGTGAACGGGAGGTTGAGGTTGAGGTTGAAGTTGCCCTGCCACAGACCAACAAGTGCAGCTGATCACACTTTCCGCTTGAGTTTCCACAACTCTGACAGCCGAAGCTCCTTCTGGGGTTAGCTCTGGGGTGAAGACTCCGACTTCTCCGTTCGGGTTAAATGTCAATCACGCGGGGATCACGCATTAGCTCAAAATCTACGGAAATCCGACGGTATTTGGTCTTTATTTTCCATTAAAACGTTTTAATTGGGGTCTTAAATATTTGGTTGAATAATAATTACAAATACCTATCAACTGTTCAGAAAATAATATTGTTGACAAGCATGGAAATATATTTATTTAATTCGTGAGGCTAGCAACTTGTTGTTGTGAAAATTATATTCATTTTAATAAAAAGCATTTGCATACAAAATTTGATCTTTGAATTTTGAAGGGGTATTATGATTCTTGAATGCTTCTTATATTAGCTAATTTTTTAATTACGTGTTTAAATATTAGATAGATTATTATTTATTCAGAATAATTAAAGGTATAATTTAATCCCCAAAGCTAAAGTCAGCTTTGTTTTAGTGACTATTGATGTGTTACTTTAATTTTCTTGGGGACTCGGTTCGATCCGGCTTGATTTATACTATTCCCAGCATTCGGGTACTAATGAAGACACAGGTCATGTCACAAACAGCTATACAATCAAGCCTGCTTGTCCTTTCCAAAATCTTCATGAGTTTTTTGAAAAAAAGTGGCTCTTTTAATTAGTTAGTTTAGTTTATGTAAATCATTGAAATAATTCTTAAACGATCGTCTTGGAAGCCCGAGTAGTTATCCATGTGGAGCAACAGCAGGGAGTTGACTGCGGAGTTGCAATAACAAAACGCCCACGGAGCCGAGGGATAATGCATGTCAAGTGCCACCAAACATTACCTAATGGACCACACTGACCAGACGGAATATGAATCGGCGACCCATAAACAATTACGGTCTCGTCTTTCAATGTCGGCGGCAATGTTGCGGCGACGTGTGCTCTGCCTCCTCCTCCTCCTCCATAAGAGAACCTAGTCCGGAGTCGGAGTCTAGACCGACGCGACTCTCCTCAAGTGGAGAATTTGTCAATCCCATATATCACACGCAGGACCCAGCGATAGGCCCGGGATAGAGTTCGCTGTTGTAGCGCCGTTTAATTCATGTTCCGTCAGAGGATCAAAGGCTCCCAGAGCCGCTGTCGCAGCTGTGCCCCTCACCCTAGCTCCCTTTACTTTCCTCTTTCTCCGGATTTCATACCGATTACATCGGGAATCGATCCCCGATCCCCAATTGCTTTCACTGCTCTCATTTGCATTTCCTCACCGCGGCGAGCCGCCAAAGCGAACTAAAGGTAAGCAAATTTAGATTTATTAACAACCATAAATAAACACTATGGAAGAAAGGCTGCAATTGTAACCATTTTATTTGGGCCAAAACTGTTTCCCATTTCCGCAGCCTTTGAATAGTGCCGCTGCTGCAATCGCATAATTATACCCGGTACTTGTATGTGATTTGGGTATACTAGAGTCGATAGAAATATCGATTCATTCACATAAAATGTCAAATCCCTTCTAATTTCTATTACATTTCTTCAATTGTTATTAAGAGTTAAGGATAAGTTACATTAACGTTGTGTTATACCAACTATAATTTCCATATTACATTAAAAAAGAATTATTTTCTTCCCTAGTCTCATAACCGATTTTAAAATGGAATGAGAAAAAGGTCTTTTAAAACATACCTGTTAATCGATTTAAAATCGATTTTTGCATACAAGAAATCATCGCTAGCTTCGATTTTTTTTCCCAACTCTAATGCTCTCTCCAACTTAACTTTTAGTTAAAGAACAACTTAAGCGAAGAACTTATATATATTTTTTATGAAGCCCACGATTGGTCTGTTAATTATATAAAATTTAAGTTAGCAAGTATTTATATTTATTTTAGATTTAAAAATATATAGAATTTATATATACAAAATCATGGGGTATCACCCAGTCCACATCTGCGTTCCTGCCTATTTTCACTCTGCTTTTGTGCCTTTCACTCTCGCTGTCATTGTTCCAGATCCAGGGCTGTCAAGTGGCAGAGTGACTCCGACAGTTCCTCCATTAAAGCCTTTGACATTTTATCGGAAAATCCATCGAGAGATCCCGCTCCGTCGCGGAATACACATTTTATTTGATGTGCGCATAAAATTGCGATCTCGTTTTACATTTCCCCCCATCGAGGCCATGTTCTGGGTGTCTCTGTTTTATTTCCATTGGTTGATGGCTTTGCGCGGCTTTCAAGTGGAAAATTGTGACAATTATATTCAAATTAATTGAGTAATTGCATTGGGAATCCGAGCGGCGGCGGCATTTCGAGCATTTGATTTATGGCGTGTGGAAGCTGGCACTCAAGCAACTGAATCCGAATAAGCTAATAATCCCGGGGCGTTGATATCGCCTTCAGATGGGTTTACTGAAACACGCTCGGGACTAATTAAACGTTCCTTCCACCAGCATCCTAATCTACTTGGGGCGGCGCACCTGTAAACATTGTTTATACGAACAGCATGCATTTGATTCGGAAACTTAAGACCGTGCTATGAATTATTTAGTTCTTGTTTGTTTATCTGATAGGTGACGTTAATTCAATAGAGGAAAACATAAATTAATTATGGGAAACCACAATGAAAGACCGTTTTTAAATGTTCTATATTCTAATTACAGTTTTTCGATATAAACAATATTTACCTTCTCAACTTAAAAGGTATAGGAATTCATTATTAAAATTCAGTCACAGAAACGACCGATTTAAATGTGAAGTAAGTAAATCTAGCTATGCCAATTTTATGCGAATAGTCGGAATAACTATTTCTTAAGTTTTTGAAAACTAAGGCATAATTTTAACAACCAAATAAACATAAACAATTTATGTTTTAATTAATATTATATTCATGGAAATATAAAAAAATTATATATAATAAATATCTTTTTGGTGATAACCGGAGCATAGCATATTAAATATATGTATCTTTAGTTTTGAAAATAAGTTATCTTTCTTTCTAATAAATAATCATATATAATTATTCTTATTATTATCTGGAGTAGTTGGCTTTCTTTAATATTATTATCTTGAATACAGAACGTAACTTAAATAAAACACAAGAACGCATTATAAAAACTTCATATTTAAATTATTTTGTAGACACGAAGGTATTTTTACTTTAAGATGTATATTTCTCTAGGTGGGAGACAATGTGAATATGAAAAAGAGCAATTTCAAATGCATACTTTTATTAACAATAGAGTTGTCTAGCTTGAACACATATTTTAAAACCTTTCATTATTTAGCAACAGTTATCTTATCTCATCTTATCGATTTTAAATTTTAATATAATAAATCTTTTATCTTTAATTTGATAATTATTATCTCAGTCTCATCTTATTGATTACCCAATTCATTATTATCGTTTACCCAAAGTTTAATTTGGTCATAAGTTTTAAATCATTTGTAGATTAATAATTGATTAATAATTGTATTAATTAAAGTGGCGTATACGTGATATTTACTGGTGATGGAAGGTTAACAGCTCTGATAAGGTTGAGAACTTGGATGAGGCTTAAGAGCTATAATATAGGGGAAAACTCTGCTAAGGTTAAAAACTTTGTTAAGGTAGATAACTCTGATAAGGGTTGAAACTTGAACGAATTTTGAGAAGTGCACTGCTTTCTCAGTTTTCACCGGAGCTTCAAGCCTTATCAGAGTTATAAGCCTTAGTAGAGTTTTGCACCTTATTAGAATTATAAACCAACCGGCTATAAAGCTTTTCTGATTGGAGTATTTTTTCCTTAAGACTGGCCACACTGCTTGGTGTTGTCAAACAGCTGATCAGTACCCGATTTGAAAACAGCTGAGAGAGCGCAACAAGTGCTCCAGCAGTACAGTGTCTCTAGAGTTTCAGTTTTCTCTCTTCGCTTGTGGTGTGCGAACGCGTCGCTGCCGGGTTAAAGTTGCGTCGGCGGATTGCCGCATTGTTTGCGTGTGTGTGCGGGAAGGGCGCGCTTTCGTCTGTGTTTGTGTACGTTCTCAGCGTGTGTTTCGAAATACCGCATTGTTTAATTACAGAATTACAGCCCGCCGCGGCTAATTCCGTGCCAACAAAAGCAGTGTGTGAATGAAATTATGCTTAAATAGCTATTGCCAGCCACAGGTAAACACACGGCTAAGGAGAACGGAAAGAACTAGGAGGAGGAAGAGGAAAAGAGAGGTTCTGCACCGCGGTCGCGTCGGCGCAGCAGCAACTGTGTGTATGTGTGTAGTAGTGGTCTGTCTGGTTTTTTCGGCCATCTGTGTGCGTGCGGTTGTGTTTGCTTGTTTGCGAAGCAACAATTTAATTGCTATTCAATTTTAAAAGCAGTTCAATTGCAAACAATTACAAATATGTTATTTGCCGTCGATTGCGTTTGCATTTTTTCGGTGTGCGTATAATTGCATTTCTGAGCCACAAAGCACACACACACACACAACGATACTTGCGTTGCAAACGATTGCCTGCATCAATTGCCTGTAGTGTGTGTAAATGGCGTAATCGTAATCTTTGTGCCCTCTTTTTAATGATTTAATTAAAAGCGTAAATTGCAAGCCGAAATTCAATTTGTCCATTTGACTTGACTCGTGTGTGGGTGGCCCACATTGACATTGACTCGCCAGTTGTTGTGGCACACACACATTTATCCAGTAATTAAGTACGTGCGTCGCGTGCCGTTTTGCATTTTCTTTTCAGCCTCTTTTTTTGGCCGGAAAATGTTCTCGGCTTATTGCGCGTTTATTTGCATTTCCATCAATTCGATATTCGAGACAACAATAAATGGAAAGAAAAAATAAGCCAAAAACCAGTTGACCGTGAGATAATTCGTGCTTAAATGCGAAAAATACAATATTCGAAATAAATATAAAATATGTGAATGATTGAAATACATTGTTGTCCGTGTATGCGTGCTCTCCCTCTCTCTTTCTCTGACTCTACCTCTCCGCTTATGTGTGTCTGCCCTTCGTCATTGAATAACGGCAGTTTTGCGAGGTGCGAAGTCGAAGAAGAGCAAATAACAAAAACAAATTGCCATCACCTTTGTCGTCAGCACAGCAAAAGCCGAAGCAAAAGCAACAGCCGAAAAAGAGTAAAAAGCCGGCACTTGGAGGACGGCAATAAGAGTTCGGCAGAAGATAAAAACAAAACAAAAAGCAAACAGGACGCAACTGCGGCGTCAGCAGAGCCTTGGTGGCCACATTCCAACGTCATCAGCCGACGGTGGCCATAACGCCGCCCCCCTCAGCCGCCACAGCGGCCAAGCCCGGGGTCACCAACGAAATTCCTTCTGTGCTGAAAAAAGGGGAAGTGGGGAGGCAGCAGAACCAACAATACAGCGGGTAAGTCAACTTGGAAGTGTACAGGGAACACTCGATTAGTGGGCCCATTAACACCTGAGTTAGGGTTATCCTAATTCGGAATTTTTATTAAATATATCGTTTGGGAATTTTAGTAAAAACATATATATTCACATCACAGAAATCTTGAAAATTCTTCTATATTAATACGTTGATTATAACCGAAATGAGAAAATGTTATTATAGTATTTGATTGATTACATTTTTACCTGTTATTTCAAGATAGTTAAAATATGTATCTCGATAGTGATTACCTTGATTTAAACATGATATTAATATACTCTTGAAAAAGGCATGTAAAAGTCTTCAATTAAAACAAAGAGCAAATGTTCATGAATATTCAGGGCTGAAACTGTCAAGACCTGGTTATTTTCTTTGTGGATAGAACCACCGTATTGACAGCAAGCTCCCAGAGTCCATTTACCCCTGTCATACTGTAGATAGTCAGTACATCAACGTCAATTTTCCGCTGCCATTCTTGTACAGGTTCTTCTCGCTGCTCCCCTCGCTTTGTTGTAGCTGTTGTGTCACGCCCCTCCGCAGGCAGGCAGGCTATGTGAAAAAATTTTTGCGTAGAAATTACATATTGTTTCGTTTTCACATCCCAGCAACCCAACACGTCCCCCGGCCACCTGTCCCCCGCCTGACACGCTGCTTGGCAGAAGGCAGGTAGTACCTTGGTTACTGGCAGTTAAACCCCTTTACCCGCCGCCTTTGTGCCCCTTGTATTTTTATGGGTCGTCATCCATCGCCGCCCCTCGCCCTTCTGGGGAATCGCTTTCTGCTCATCAAAGCACAAAAACATCCAAAGTCGGCTGCCTCAATTATGTTAATTATGAATTGCTCCGGCTGTCTGTGAGTACGGGATTGGTGCACAGGGCCCGGGCCGGTACCTGGGCGGGAGAGCAAGTCAAGCGGGTAAGTGGGCTTTTGGGTTAGCACCTGGTGAGGTCGCAATGTAACCCAAATTCGAGAGCATTTCGCAAACTTGATTTGAGCCATTGCCAAAAATTGATTCATCTCCGCTCGCTTGATGATCTTTTAATGGACCATAAACCCAATTTAAGACCTTTGAAGATCCCATGGCAATGAACTTTAGCCGTCCGAATTCCTCAGAAAGTTCAATCTTTCGTTAATTAACCTAACGAGTTGTTTGAGTTGTCGGAGATTACATATACTTCCCAAAACAAAGGTGATTATGTGGCTGACGTTTGTGTTAGTATATTAGATGTTGATGCCCATTAAAGTTAATGATGTTTTGATAGCAACGTGAAATTATGAACAAGAAATGCACTTAAAATAGACTGGAATGTTATTTTGTTTATTTTTGAATTTAAAGCTTTAAAGATGTTTGTCTCGAGATGTATGTTTAAATTGTATTCACTTAATTTTTGATAAATGTAAAATACACTCTTTAGTTTAATAATACGATTTTTCCATGACCTAACCAATTGAAAACCAGTTGTGAGTGTGCACTAAATGCTGGTACAACTAAGCTGCGATTATGGTCACCTGATAAAAGCATTAAAATACAATATAACATTTTATAACAATTCAAATCAGTCGACTTTTGTTTCACATCTCCTGGCAAATTGGAGTCTCCCTTTCGGCCCGCATTTAGCCCTTTTGTTCGTACTTTTTCAAATGAAATTTATCGCAGATTCAGCGGCTCTGGCAACAACAATAGATCAGGAACAGCAGCCGCTGTGGCCGCTGAGACCGCGCCACCATATTCCTCGGCCAACTTCAATTTTATCCGCCACTGGAGAATTTCGTAATTTTCAAATCACAATATTAATGCTGGCCCCCAAACAATGGCGAAAATGCTGTAGTAGTTGTTGCTGCTGACTGCAGCGGGGGGGGGAGCGAGAGCTGGAAAACCGGCGGGGCAACGCGACGCTTTTTTGGGAAACCTTTTAACAATGGAAAACTTGCCCAAGCCGTCGACGGAACTGCGTCCAAACTGCCTGCCAAACTGTTGTTGTTGCTGTTGCTGTTCTTGTTGCCTTCGCAAAGCCGGAAGATATTTCAGACTGGCTTGCAACCGGGCCTGAACTGAAGGCAGCGAGGCGAGGGCGAGTGTGAGGGGGGTGTGGCTGCCAACTGTGGGCCATTGGGAGCTGGGTGCCACTGGCTGGGACCCATGTTTAGACAGAAACAAGTTTTATGCTCTGGCAATGATGACGCTAGAGCTCCAACTTCAACTCCAGCCCCGACACCGTCTATCCGCGACTCGTCTATTCGGCTCTGACTCTGACCAGTCCATCGGCTTCGGTGGCCAGCTGCTTTGTTGTTCTCGGCCTACACTATCCAGTGCTTCAGTGCTTCAGTGCTTCAGTGCTTAGTTCCCCTTTCCGACTCCACCTTCGATGCTGCCTCCGGCTCCGATTCCGAGCCCAAAACCAGTCCCGGCCTGCTCCTGAGCCATTTCTGGAGTATTGTATACACTGGTGGTGCTGCGGTGCAGCCGCGTTGTGTAGTTTTGAACTAGTTGCGGCGTATCAAATCGAGCCGAACCATTGTCCGACCTAAAGGTGGGATCGTGAGGGAAATGGCCACGAACCGAAGAGCTTTTAAATTAAATTTAGCACAATTCAGTATACTCTATAATGTTATAATCAAAGATTGTGAGACAGTGGGGTTTTAAAGAGTTCATGCCTTTGAATTTGATTTTGCAAGCTGTGATAATTATTCGCATTTATTTGAAGTCCTTAACATGATAATAAAAGGCTATGTATGGGGGAAAATTTAAATGCAGGCCTTTAAAAATGTGTGTTACATTTTGAGCAATTTATTTAATGTTCTAATTGGCTTTAAAAATATGAGTGTATTTGATTTGATGTTATTTCATTTGATTTGATTTAATATGATATGATTTGATTGCATATGATTTGATATGATTTAATTTTCTATCCTATTATTATTTAATATATGTAATACATTATTATTTTATGGTTATAGCCATCTCCAACAATCCACCTCATGCATAGTTCACCCATTACCCATGCTGCACCTCCCTCCCTGCAGAGGTCTGTCGCACTTTTTGGTTCTGTTCACAATTTGGAAATTAACTGGTTTGGTTGTTTTTGGACCGGTCCGTCGGACGCTGGCCCGGGACCAGGGAATCCTGTCTGGGCCGCAACTCGATCCAGCCGTCCGTATTGTTCGACGGACAGCTCTATATATGTAAAGGATAAAATGAGCTTAAAGTTTTGCTGGGCTCGCATTTAGTTGGTCCTTTTTACGCGTTGAGGTTTTCGACCGTCTGGGATTGCCCCCGAAAAACTTTTGCCAGTCAAGTGGGCGGTTACGCTTAGAGGGGGGCGTGTCGATATATGTATACAGAGAAGGGGGAGGCGCGGGGCGGTGGCCTTCGTTTTTGGGGGTAGTGGCCGGTGGAAGTCGGCCATTCGGCCGCGACAGGAAGGTAGTTCCGGAAGGAAGTTCATTTTGTGCAACTTAACGCTTTGCTCTCCTTTTCTCCTTTCGCCTGAGAGCGTGTCTGGCCCGAAGCCCCCATCCCCCCGCTCCTTGCTTTGAATAGGCTGGAGGGATCAGATATGGAACCCGATGAACGAGGTAGATAACCAAGTTGCAGTCTGCATAATGGGCATGCACAACAAGCCGAGTTTGAGATCTAACCGATAACAGTAGTTGAATTTTTAAGATGGCTAAGAAGTGGGCTAGAAAGGGCTATAAGTGTATTTTCCAGATGAGTTTTATGAACTTTTTTTAATGAAGGTATCTAGAACTAACTGAGGTTGAAGAATTATTATAATTGATACAGTTTGTGTTGTAAAATCTATTAAAAATACATAGATAATTTATCAATGTGCTTATATCAACAATTTGTAAAAGTAATCTGGTAATCTTAAAATATTTTATTTATTTTTACACAGACATACAAATGCAGACACTCCCAGTATTAGATTTTTTCGAGTTACACCTGGGGTCCTCTTAATTTTGCTATATCCTTTTCCTCTCTACTTTCCTGCAGTGCAATTGTGCCAAAAGCAATTTGAAGAATTTCTTATCTGAATTTATGATCCTCCGCACCTTGGAGCACATAAATCAAGCCATAAACTAGAGACTGTCGCCGGAACATATGTGGCTATGAATGACCGGGCCAGGGGGAGTGGCTCCAATTGCTGGCCACTAATCCGCCGCACTGTCCGTCCCCTGGAACTCCGTCGGTTAATGGGTATCCGTGGATGAGAAACAGGCAAATTGCCCGGCTTGGCACCGCACAGATACTCACTAATACGCCCGCACACCCACTAAATTTTTAATCAAGCTTGCCAGCAGCTGTGATTTCGCTGGTGGAAGCCATTTGGGCGCTGCACCCCCCTGTCCCCCCGCATAATGTTCGTCCTTCGAGAGCACAAAAAATGCAATCAACGTCAAATGCGCTTCGAAACTTTGTGCAAAATAATAGAAAAGCCATTAATTTCACTTCTCGTCGAAGATGTTACGAGATGGGGGCGAAATCGTTGGGAATTCGGGGCGTGGCCTGGACATATGGCGACATGGCTGGGAAATAAAAACGGAGGAGGGAATTGGCAAAAAGAAAACGTAATGAGAATAGAAAGCAAGTAAAGTAATTTTTAATTATGCGCATAACGCGAGTCAAACTTTGATTGGAACCGAGATCCGATTAATCGCTCACTGCATCTGTTTCCCAGACTCAGTTGTCTCCTGGGAAAACTTTTCCAACACTCACAATGTCTGCCCCCAAATGACGCAAAGTTCTCGGCTCAAACAATTTTCATTAGCAACAACAAAAACCGCTAATTTCACTTACAATTAGCGGTGAGCCAACATGTCGCATCAGTTGGTCTACACGCTGGGGAGAAGCGGTGGGCGGGCAGTTCACATGCACAAGTTTTCAACTAATAATAACTAAAAAATACACCAAATATGAAAAGCTATGTTGTGACAATGTGGAAGGGACCTTATACATATATAAATAAAAAATAAAGCAGTGGGGATAAATGTAGCCCTTTATATATATTGATGGGAATTTTGTAATATTTTATATTCTGAACTAAATACTATTCCAATTTAAGATCTACTAAGTTGCTTGTATGTGTAAATGTACATTGTAAGTTCATTGTACAAGCAAGTAGTAGAAATACATGTTAATTAGTATATTTTATTTACTAATTATATCATTAAATATATATTAAATATATATTTTCTTATCATACTCCTTTCACTCCCAGAACTTAGAGTATACCCATGCGTGTGTCCACCAGAGCGTTGTGTTCCCACAATTTGTTTAACATTTATGAGTGACAATGGGCGGCGGCGACCTTGCCGTGGGGAAAGCGTCCATAGAAGTCGGGCGGGCGGAGTTAGCCAACTTGTAGTTGTGTAATACAAAGTTTAGCCAACGGTCAGCGGTAATGCAATAAGCAACTTTCCCAAACTGCTGCTTCGCCTCGGACTCCATTAAAGTTGTCAAATGAAGTCGAAGTTTGATTGCCCGGGGCGCCACACTGACCTGCCCCCAGTTCCGCTCCCCCCTACAACTTTCCCTGTGTTGACACGGCCTTGCTGCTGTCCTGCTGTCCTGGAGATTAGTGAAATGTCCTGTGATGTTTTCCTGTTAAACGCCATCGGAGCAGCAGAGAGAAGAGTATTTATAATTGCCAGCCTTGGGGCTCAGACTTGTGCGAATCCGGCCGGATAAGTGGGGGCTCGGCCAGCTTGTTCCATCCTGTTTCGCCCTCCCCCCGAGGGTTGATTGTTAACTTTTGATCTAAGTTCGTGACAGGGGAACTAGGGTTTAATATTTAAAATTTCAATATGAGCTGGGTGGAAATAGGGGCAGTTAATGGTTACTGGAGCTTTACTTTACTATTTTAGGGGATCTAAGTCCTTGTATTTATTTAATTTAATTTTTATTAAAAGCTTACTTAGTTTATATAATAATTGTTAAGTATTTTTAGGTGCTTTATTATTAATTTAGCTAGAAATTGCTATAAATATATCCCCATTTTGACCCATCCTGTGGATATTTTTAGCGAGATTCCCAAGGAAACTTTGTGATAATTAAATTATTTACTACAAGATATCATACCTTACCTCTGATTAGATTAAGGCCTCGTATGCACCGTGCATCTCCTGTGGCAAGGAAACTTTGCCAACGACTTCCTCAGGCAGTATGTACGCCGCCCCTTTCCTCCAGTTCCATCCCAACCAGCACCATCATATTTTGCCCCAACGGTGTCTAACAAAGCAATTAGAGCCACGGATACGCCAACACCGTTTGAGTTTGCTAAGTAAACGTTGCTGAGACGCCGGGACTTGGCCCTAGGGCAGCATATTCATTAGGCAGCGAGACGGAGGGCTGGGAAATTGCAGGGGTTTCTCCTTCGGGGGAGACCAACTGACTTGTTGGGCTGCCTTCCTCCCTACGGCTGGCCCGGCTTATGGGTCACTTGTTCAAGAAAATTTCACAAAACTTTGCCAACTTGTTGTTGTTAAGTCAGGGAAGGCGGGCGAGGCAGACGGACAGATGGCGAGTTGGGGTGGCGGCGTAATGAGGAGCTGACTAATGAGAGACTTGAACTGGTACAATGAATATAATTAAATGAGTCCAAGGTGTAAACTAGCGAATTGTTTGATCCCATTCAGTCAGCTCAGAGGGTGTCAGCCCTCGTCGTGGCCTTTTTTCGTATCCTTGCCGCCTGCCAACTTTGCTTTGTGCCTGCTCAGCTAAATGTTGTTAAACTTTCATCTTGGGCTCAGCACTTTTTGCACTTTTCGAACAGGGTTTTTTATCATTTTTTTCTTTCTGAATCTTGTTCCCTGCCTGGCGGGCATTTTTCAGCCACCGACTTGCTCCAGTTAGCCAACTGTCAGTCAGTCACTTGATCGTTTAGAGCGTGACAGGTGGTATTTTTCCGGGACACTGCCGAAATTGGTAATACTCTTTGATGGATGGCTTAGAATGCGGAAGATTAGAAGTGGATTTTGAGCTGACACAATAATTATTATTATTACTATTATTATATGTAAAGTACTTTTAAACATCTAAAACTCAATTTGTGAAATGTTTGAAGGGAATATAGAAACAACTGAGAGAAAGAATAGCACCAGTATTTCTAATAAGTTAAGCAAAGTATTTTTAAATGAAATCGTTTTGAATTTTTCCAGTTCTTTAGTCGAGATATGAACCTGAGGTCTATGTTATGAAATTCGATGTAAAAAAAATAAATACAATCCGAACTATGTAGTTAGATTTTTTCAAGATAAAGGAAGCGGTTGCAAACTGTTCAAGAGTGTCGAGTTACTGTTGTCCTGCCAAAGACCCTGCCTGTCAGTGCTTTGCTTATTAATCAGCAAGATAATGAGTGCTGCTCCGGCTTTTGTTGGCCGGGAAAGACCCCAAAAGGGTCGTCTCGTGACAGTTGCAGTTTAGTGTCTAATTAAAAAGTTCTCCGCTTGCGTGATTTTGTCCCGCAGCTGAGCAAAAAAGCGTCTCGGAGTCGAGTCAACTTTCTATGGCACCACTTTCGCTGTCCCCTCGAAGATCCCAATGAATATTCTTGTTCTGCATTGAAGATAAAACCAGTTTGTCCCGTCGCCCCTCCACGCTTTTTATGGTAATGAATGGGTCAGGCAAAAGTGGAGCTTTGATTTCTGATGCTGGCGGGGCTGGTTGGAGGTGCTAACCGCAAGAGCAAATAAAATACAGGCATCGAAAAAAAGAGCAACAGTTTCTTTGCTGTGACATTAGACCGCTGTATTTGTGGGGCTTACTTGCCTCTAACGTGTCTTACCTTACCACTTCTTTCGTAGTTCTATTGACCTTATTCGCAGGTGTCTGGCCATAAGTTTTCAGCTCGACTCTGGGAATCCACACTTCTCTCTCCGGCCAAATGCAGCTCTCGGAATGAAGGGTTTTCGTAGTGCAGTGCAGTCTGTGGCTTTCACTTCACTTCACTTCACAGTTCTTAGCTGTGGATTTTCAATGTTGTTTATCTTTTTGTTTTTATAGCCTTGAACCTTTTGAAAATGAAATAGAAAACAGGAAAATGGTTTTAAATTTAAAAATTAACAAAAGACTTTATTTTATATTAATATACTCTTTTGATTTGGTTGTAAAGTTTTAGAAGCTATGTTTATAAAGGCCTTATAAATTTATTATTATATTTAAACCAATTTTTGTTTAATTTGTTCTGTGTGTGCCTGTTACAAAATTTATATAGAAAATAGGAAAATATGCAGGCAGCCAGTCGAACTTTAAACTAACTCTAATAACCAAAAAGCCTTTAACAAAATCATGCAAAAATGTTGTGAATATAAAGCAGTTAAAGCCGCCTAGAAAAGGCTTAAAAGAAATCCATACCGACTGACATTGAATGTAAAAATACAATATTCTCTGCATTTCTAATTGTAGATTTAGGTAATCGAACTCGTAGATGTTGCTTTAGTTTAATAATTTAAATAAAATTCATGTTTTATATTTAACTTCCCACTCTAGCTTGCTTTGTGAAATATTTGTAAAAGATATAGTTGTTTAACTCAATTATTTCCTTACATTTTTGCAATGTTTCCGCAACAAGTTCGAACGCCGTAAATGTCAGTAAGTCAGCCAATGGGTTGATGTACCAAGCCAGTTGTGTTGGAGCTCTAAAAAGTCTGTTTTTTTTTTGTATTTTTTTGCTGTTGTTACCACACATCTCTTCGGCTCGGATGCGTGTGAAATATTTCGATAAATGTTTGTGGATTTGAGCGAGTATGTCAGCGAACTGAGAGTTGTTGGCTATTTGCGTGTGGGCTTATATGTCCGAGCTGGTCCTCTGACCGGGGCTGCCTTCTTTTTTACGGTTCTGTTTTTGTTTTTCTTTTGCCCTGCTGCACTTGCCCACTCCCCACTCGCCAGTTTCCCAGTTTCCCAGTTTCCCACAGCCCTCCGCCTGGCGTTAGCTTTTCCACGCACTGATGACGAATGGCCGTGGAAAATGATGAATGTTTAATGGGGCAGTGCGACAGCAAAAACATTTTGAGGTAACATATTGATGACGGGGGCGGGAGTTGCACTGAACTCGGTTCGGTCGAGTTGATCTGGGAGGTGGTTTCAATGGCGGCGGGGGGGGTGGTCATGCATCACGGAGCGGTGGCTCGGTGCCAAAACTTTCAAACTCTCACATGCTCCAATGTCAACAAAAGTTGCCACGAAATGCTGTTAAAAATTCAAGCGAAATGCATTTTTAACTTTGTCTTGAAATTATAGATGGAGCGAAATATTATCATGGCTTAAATTTCAGCCCTAGCTGTGTGTTACATCGATTATAATTATATACGATAATAATTCCACTCTATATAAAGTATCCTTCTCAAGTGTTCATTAGAATTATCAGTTAAAGAGATATACTTTACAATATACTTAACCGAACATGAAATAGATGCCAAAGTCAAGTGATCTCTTTGATTTTACTTCCTCACCCCTCGGACTCTCTTCCAAATCCACTTTTGAACATTTTCCCTTGGATTTTCTCTCGAATTTATCTGGAGTACACCGCGGGGCTTTCCATTTTTTTTTGTATCTTTTGTTGTGCCCTACATACCCGGGGGTAAATATGTAGATATGTGGGTTTGTGTTATAAAAATTGCTCCCCTCTTCGCACAGACTTTTCCTCCTAGCTGGTCGTTTATCACATTTTTTGCCTGGCTTAAGCAAGTCTATCAAAAATATGTATTCGTAATTGCAGCAGCGCACACAGAGAGCTGTGGGGCAAGATGTGGGCCGGGGATGTATGGGTTACCAGATATAAGCCAGCGAAAAAAGAGAAGCCGCCGCCGAGGTTGAGGAATAGCGACGACGTCGTTGTAATCGCTGAATGATGTCATGTTCACACACACACCCTTCCCGCCCTGCATTTTTCTGCGTCACCTATAGTTTCTTAGAGTGCGTACAAAAAAAGACTGATTTTAAATGGAAACTGGTGAGCTTGAGCAAACACTTGTCTACATATCGTTAAGGCTTTGTCACTGACTTAACTTCAACTTGGGCACAGTTTAAAACAACTTAAGAAACAGTTTTCAATATTGTTTGAAACTAGAGCCCTGACTTTCAAGTCAGCTTGTAATTTTGTGGTTAAATATAGCCATTTTTAGAGTTAACGAGTTTCATTTTAAGTCATAGGTTCTTTAAGTAGTATTTAAGAAAATTTTAACTATTTAAATGCTCATATTTCTAATCTATTTAATTTCCACACACATCCACTTATCATTCTTTGCTGCCTTGGGACTTATAATTGTATTTATTTATTTATTAATTTAAACTAACAAATACTAGCCTTCACTTCCTTGAATTTAAATCAAACACAAATTAGTTGCCTAAGCTCCCTCTAATAAATGTGAGAATATCTCAGAAGAAGTTTTCTTTTTCTGTACAGTTAATTAATATTCAATCGATCATCATTAAGGCCCTTTTTTGTAGGTATCTGCGTGGTATCTGTTTTTTTTCGGCTAATACCTTTACGATTTGGCCAGAATCCAAGGAAACCAACTAAAACTGAAACCCAGCCCCCGGGGCACCCTTTTCGACTCAGTTACCAAGGCGCTGATGCTGCAATAAAAGGTGCGATTTATCATAATGGCTGACGCATGTGTGTACTACACACCCACACTCATACACGTAGAAATCACAAGATGGTATCTGCCACCACCCCCTCTTCCCCCGCGTCTGTACGGCACACTTATATTTTGCAATATAACGCAATGCCTGGTTCCTGCTGTGGATTGTGGATCCATCGATTTCGTTTCTTGCCATTTTCCGCATTTTTCACAAATCTGTTTTCCGCACACTCACACACACACACTCCGTTTATGGCCTGCTGGGGCCGTGTGTGTGGAGTTATCTGAGGCAGCCGCCAGACGCCAGTTCATATTGATTACAACAAATTTGCCGTCGCCATTCGCTCGGAGTTGTCGCCGGCTTTGAGCCAAAAGAGAAAAAAAACACGTGATTATATAACTGATGTATGGGAGTGTGTGAGCAAGCTTTTATTAATTTTCCCTTTGTGGAAAATACTTCCACGTTCCATTAAAGATCCATTAGGGATATTGAAATATGATTTGGTGTAGTAACTGAAGATTTAGATAAAGACCGCGCCTGACAAACATGCCAGAAACTCCTCTTTGTCCCTGGACATGGGATTCTCCATGAAGAGGGCGCGGTTTCTGTTCTTCGCCGCTGTTCTTCCTCTCTCCTCGCTAATCGCTGTTACAGTTCCACCGCGCTGGTTTCTAAGCCAACTTTATGAGCTCTCTTTAGATGTGATTTTTCTGCTCTGTGATTTTTTGCATCAATGCATTTTCACACTGTGCGAAAAGGGAATAACTCAGTTACTATATATTTCCTGTATAAATGAATTCATCATTAGTATTTTATGCTAGAGAAAAGGTTACTAATAATTTCCTTACATTTGTATTAGTCACATTTCATTATATTTGCTAATATATTTATAATAGATAAATTATTAAGTAAATATTGCAATTTTCTGGAGAATGTTTTAGGTTTCAAATTGTTTCAATATTCTTTTCATAAATGAACCAATACTTTTCCATACAATACTAAAAGTTCATAGAAAAAAAAGCCTATGATATTAATCTTATAAGTAAGATATCTGCCTATCTACCTATCTATCTGCCCAATACCAATACCAATACCTATATCTACCTATTTATTGTTTTTATTATTAAGAGGTTTTTTGGTTATACACAAATGCATAACTCTTCATGAGACTTTTAAATTAATTAAGAAGTCATGTCTATGTTGGGAATAAAGGCTTTATTCTCTCTCTCTCTGCGATTCGATATATCTCCTTATTAGGAGCGATGACTTTGAGCTTTGCTTAAGCAAAAATAGCAACCATTTTTAGTTTCTTTTTATTGTCTAGTAAGGCTTAAAAAAGCTTGTCAATCTGGACATTAGATCAGCTATTTTTTTCGGTGTATCGTTGCCCCTTTCCAGCGCAGTTCCATCAGCTGAAAACCATTCACTCGCCTGACATTTTGCGCCGGCTGCCGCTGCCGCTGCCGCTGCTCATGTCTTGGGGTCTTCGATAGACCAGAGTCAGGGTCCGGCAGGGAGACGGAGGCGGCGGCGGCGGAGGCTGGGAGTAGAGGCAGTGGCTGAAGCTGAAGCTGCTCTTTTGGCGACGACGACGACTGTCTGGAATTTGGTTGGACCGGTTTATGTGTGCGGTTCGCCACTGGCTGTTAGTGCCTTTTGTTGTTGCTGCTGCTCGCTGGCTGGTGGTGGCTGTGTTTGGCTGTGATGTTGGCGTCTGGGTAACTGGCTCCAAAAATACAAAATACTTGCACAGCGCACGGCTTTATGCGATACTTGGCTAACCAACTAGCCAACAAGCACACACATGTGAACGAACATGGACAGCACACACACACACACACCCGTGCATATACGAAACAGCGCGCATATTTGTCGCTGCGGATTATTTCATAGCACAATTCTCCAGCGAAAGCTATCCGAGGGGCAGGGGCAAATGACTGTGGTCTTCCCATTCCCGTTGTTCTTACATTCCTCCCCCTCCTGCTGCTCCCTCGCTGCTCCCAGCTTTGTGCTCCGATCTCTGATTTCTGGCTCCCCCTGCTCTTTTGGACTGTTAATTTACATTGCAAAAATTTCCTTTTGACTCTACACTCTATACGCAATCTGCAATTCAATAGTTTATAGATTTTGCCCATTGTCAGTGGGACCCGCGAGTGTGGGTGTAGACAGCACACTCAGATTTGTGTGTGCGTGGCTTTTCGGGGAGGTGCTGAGTGTGTGTTGTGGGGTGTGTCGCTCTCTTGGGGATGTGTGTAAGTAACTGGAGCAGAGACAGGGGCCGTCCTTGTTAGCCGGGTTTTTCGATTAGGTCATTTAGGTCTTAAGAGCTTGGCTAGACCGAAAAGGAACCGAATGAGGTGGTTCCCTTAATACAAGATGAATAATTAATCTGGGCTTACATATAATTATTCCAAAGGAGATAAGAATTTAGTTGAGTAAGGGTTTTATATTAAGACATATGAGCTAAGCATATATTCAAAAAAATTAAATAAAACTAAGTTGCACAGATTTGAACTTATTAAAGAGAAAATTAGTCTTAAGCAGTGAGGCATTTTCATAAGGAAAATAAGAATTAGTTTTGAAAATTACTAGCCGATCCATAAAATTGTTTACCATTCAGTTAAAGGCTTATCTTAAATATGGTTAGCTTTATTTAAGAAAAATTTGGATACATTTTATTCAAATATGGTTTATTGTCAAGTCTTGATTTATGTGGATAGAACCAAGCCGACTAGATTTCGAGTAAGCAAAAACGCCCATATAAAAAATATAGTTAGCAAATAAATTAAGTACTGTCTGTCTATTTAAGTAATACTTCAGTATGTATTCTTTATCGCTAATTAAATTTTAAATGTTGCTTTATGTATAAAAATAAAATGTACTAATTCAAATTTATTACTTTTTCTTGCAGATCCTAAATATTACCATCTGTAAGTATATCAAAGCTATATACAGTTTATTCTTTAGGGTTGATATAATACACCTAATCAATTAGTGAACATGGCTTAAATAGGATTATAAAAGTTCGTTACTATATTTTCTCTTTATATATCAACCCAAAACAATTGGAATTAAAAGTCCCACAAATTCCCTATAATTTCCCCCGGCCACAGCTCCCCGCTCTTATTTAATCCGCTTCCAATCACTCAGGGAGCATTCAAAATACGAAACTGGCCTGCAGTCGAGTCCACCGCACCCCTCCGCATGCCTCGCCCCTCCGCAAGGCCCCACATTTGATAAATCTAATCAGCTAAAATGCATCCGAAGTTCAGAGTGGTCGATGTAGAGACCAAACATTGTTCGATAGTGTTTAGTTTAGCTCGAATGATGTCCACAAACTATGCAGCCGTCCAAATGCGATTGGTTTACGGCTATTGGCCACATTCCGCTCTCGCCGCGTATAATTTGGATGCGACCCGAAAATTGATTTCCATGCAGAATGATAATGAAATATGCGATGGAAAATTCATTGGAACGACCCCCTGGGGGCTGCATTCTTATCGCGCCGACATGCCAACACCCGGCACCCCGTGATTTGGCCATTTAATGCAATGCGGCAAATAAACGAAATGCGGTTAAGGCTGTCAGTGCGATTAGCCAAAACCCTTGTGGCCGGGTCTGTTGGCGATGTGTTGGGGGCATACTCGTCCTTTCCGAGGCTAATACTGGTGCTGTGGCTGCTTTATTCATAATCCTTTCGGGTGCCTGTGTGCGTCTCTGCTGAGAAGTCAAGTGTGTCTGTGCAAACCGCAATTGGTCAACATTTACTGGCCCTCTGGAGGCAGTCGTCTCCTGCTGGTGTCTCGAATTGCATTTAAAATTTCATAGTAAAACCTAATTGAATAAAATGTTTACACATCATCAGTAGGAGATTGCTGATTGCTGAACATCTGAATTTGTGTAGCGTAAAGCTTACATCTCATTTAAAAATGGAATACACCGATTTGCATATCGCATTTAAAATTCCATCTCTCATATCAAATCAGGCAAATCATGCACATGTACTTATAAGAGAACTTTTCATCAATGCAATCAATATTCAGCCGCTCACAAATTACTCGAATGAATTGACAATCTTATGATTTATTCAATTTGTACAAAGGAAGCGATGACAAAACATCCTGGGCGTAATAAATCTCAATTGGGAAGTAAGTAAGAAATACTCAAGCAATAAATAACAATAATTATGCAGGAAAATGTTCGAATAACAAATATATTTGCCGACTTCTTTCCACCTCCACTTCCGCCGCTCTCAATGATCCATAATTGCTATTAATTGTGCCTTAGATTTGCATAGCAAATAAATCTAGGAGGCAGGGAGGAAAATGCAGAGCATAAATTCAACAATTGCTCGACACTTGAGCAGAGTTTGAAAGTCTTTGTTGCTGTTGTTGCTGTTGTCGCTGCCTATTGTCGGTGTCTAATTTATTTGGCATTGTGTAAACTTGTTCAAGGTTGAATAGGCTTTTATACCAAATGGAAATTAAATGGCAACAACAGCAGCCCCAAAGAAAAACACTTGAATTACGTCGAAGACAATTCGAAATGCCAAAAGGCAGCCGAAGTTTGGCTCGATTGTTTTGGGCCAAACTCGAAATCAAATTGTGCCAAATTACTTGGCCAGCAGAACGTTGGTTGGGGCTAACCAATATTGCTCCTATGTATCTCTCTCTCTCTCTGTTCCTCTCTCCCTTTGTCTGCCTCTCTCTCACTCAATATACAGCCCCCTCTCTGTCGCTGCGGCTGTCTGTGGGTCCAAATGAATAATTTGGCATCGCAGATAAACGAAATCAATGTCCACGGGCCCGGGCCCGAAACCAAATGGCAACATCTGCACATTGCGCCAGACTCCACGGGGGAGGTGTGGGCAGCGGGCAGCGGCCAAACAGTTTGGGCTTTGGGTTTAGGGGGTGGTTTAGTGGAACCTATGGGCCACTCTGGGGAACTTGTTATTGAATTAAAGTGACTTGATTTACGGCGCGTTCTGGTCAAAAGCTCTTAATGGCATTGGCCACGACTCCCAGCTCTGCATTGGGTCCTTCGCACAACCCTTCCTCGTCATGGCATGGCAGAGCAGGGTCATCTGTTCTCCGAAATGAAGTTTGTGCTTAGTGATGTAACAAGCGTCAACGGGTCGTATGCGTGATATTAAGTATGCGACATGTTGCGCCATGAAGCGGAGATGAATGGAAGGGTTGAAAGTGTTGCACTTTACCATGAAACTAGGCAAACTTGACTGTAACTGAAGATAAAGTATTCACAATTTGTCAAGGGATTAATAAGAGATAACAGAAGAAATATATTATGTTTTATAAGACACTCTGTAGCCAATTGAATATTTATATATCACGATACTGATATTGTTTGTACTTAAAAAAAAAAACTTAGTATCTGAATCCACAAAGAACCTTTATTGTTAATCTTAGGTAAACGTAACACTTAATTTTTATTCTTTGCCTGCCCGATTGTAGATATTATCGCACATTTGGTAATGGTCTGACCCATAAACAAACACTTAACGGACAGCTATGAGTTAAATATTTAATGAAACTAACAAATTATGTATTCACTCAGGCAGGTTGTTTCTAACCTTTGGCCACCACTTGACTGCTAGTTGTGGCGGCTGATAACATTGTTATCGTTGTTGACTCCAGTGGGTTATTGTCATTGTTGCGGGTGCTGCAAGGGGCACACACAAACTGCCGCAACTAAGTTGAAATTAAACTAAACTAAGGCGAGCCCTTAAATGACAGCAGATAGCGCTAATAATTTATGCATGCTGCATGCTGCCAGTAGAGGCCATCCGCCCATCGCTCGCCGCCCACTGTCGGGCTTTATCTTGTAGTTGGCATTATCCGCCACGCCTCCTTAACCGCTGAGTAGACACCATATGCACACACAGGGACACCCGGACAGCCGGACAGCCGGACACCCGGACACTGGACAGCCGGACACCCGCGCACCCCGGCAAGGCTGTGCACATAATTTAATTAAAATGAAATCTCGCACGGGGCGCTGAACTGCAAACTGTGAATGCAAATTATTATTAATTACAGCAGAGTGACGACAAATGTTTATGCCCGCCATATGTGTGCCACTCGCACACTCGCACACTCGCTGTGTCTCCAACCCACCACCTCACCACCTCTCACCCCTCTCCCTCGCCTCGCCGCCATCTGTTGACAGTCTAGAGCAAAAACAGCTTTGGTTAAGTGCTCGGGTGTTTATGTGTGTGAATGAAATTAAGAGAAATCTAAACACATTTGCTAGTCATTTATCCTAATGCCCGGCTACTTTGGTCCTGTCTGGTTCCCTCTGCAGTGCCACTTTTTGATTTTCCTTCAAGAATTTCCCACTTCCCGAGGGTTCTAACTTGAAATCTGGTCCATTTCTAAGCTGTCTAGTTCTACATATAGTTTATATTATATATTATATATATATATTATATTACTATCAAAGTTCCCACTACAGACAGTAGCAGTACTGCTCAATCTTCTTTTCCTCTATGCAAAAGGACTGTTTCTTGTACTGATCCGTCCGCGTGATGCTTCCCTGCAGCGAAATGATGTTTGTGGTGAGGACAGTGGCGTCGAAATGACCACCGCCCGGCTTGGTCACCAGCCGCACGGTGATGGTATCCTTAAGGTCCCGCCGGTAGGCATTCTCCACGTCGGCCAGTTCCAGCTGCTGGCACTGCGGATAGGGACGCAGTAGTTCGTTGATGCTGGCCACAACAAACCTGGCTACGCTCTGCACGCTCTTCAGGTTGCACGGGAAATTGACGTAGCTATTGCACTGGCAGAAGTGGGTCGGGATTTGGGCGGAGGAGCAGCTCCGCTCCTCGGGAATCGGCAGGAATAGGGAAACGTTGCGATCGTTACGCAGCAGCTGAGTGCGGCTGCGAATGCGCTCGTCTCCCAGGTTATCCAGATCAACCAGGTCCTTGAGCGTCTCGTGCAGGTCGAACGTGGTCATCAGACGATGGGCATTGGTCCGCATATTGTCCATCGCCAGAGGAAACCGGCTGGCCATCCACTGCGGATAAATGGCGACTAGCGTTGGCAGCGATATCTCCTTCAAGCCCTGAAGCGTTTTGGGGAAGCCACCATATCGCAGACCATGGTCGGACATCAGGAGAACAAAGGTGTCCCTCAATAGCTGGCGCCGGTGCAGGTCCCTCAAAAAGGATTCATACTGCACATCGGCGATTTTGGCATACTGGAAATAGTCGTGGACGCCGTGCGACTGCCAGAAAAAGCCAAAGAAACCGTTGTCTCGGCTCCTGGCCTCCATATGCGGCAGAAGTTGCCGCCTGAAGTCGTCCAAGATCTCGGGGTAAGCCCTTCCACCACTGCACCCAATATCGACATTCGACGCGTCGTAGTGAGTTTTCTTGTCGATCTCGAGCATCGCGGAACGCAGGTAAAAGTCTGCCGGCTGGCGTACAAAGCCGGATAACTTAAAGATAAAGGTGCCCCCCTTGCAGGTGTCCTCGCCGAACATGGTGTCATAGCCGGCCGCCTTGAAGAAGTCAAAGAGAAGGTAGCACTTGTCAAAGCATTTTGGCTCGCTTGCCCCATAGCAACCGGTGGGTCCACCCACTACTGACTCATTCTGACCGCTCAGCAGGGGCAGTACATTCGGGTAGGAGTTCTCACCGACGCGGTTGTAGCCCCACATCTCCGTGTGCGGCAACTTGTCTACGAAGTTTATGGTTTTCCTGCAAAATCATCCAAGATGCTATATTTTTTTGGGTTTAATTTTAAAGTTGACTTACTTAAAGTACCGGCGATAGTGCATATGGGAAATGGAGTCGATGCCCAGGACCAGGACAGACAGGCGCTTCGCCGATTCCGGTTTCCTTGCTCTCTTCTCTCGTCCTGGAGGCTTTGCTGCCGGCAGGAACATGAACACGTCGTGGAAGAGCAGACGACCATGGCCACACCAGCACCAGACCCGCAGGGTCACATTTCCCGGCCCAATCTCCTGGAAATTGCGCCACCTGCTGAAGCCAAACACGCTTCGGGCCACGTAGTGATTATGAAAGTCATCGATCCGCTCCAAGCGGTTGTAGGCGCAAAGGATTTCGCTCAGCCTGCTAACTCCGTGTTTCCTCCAAAGTTCCTTTCGGCTGGGGCCGACGTACAGGAAGTTCTTACCCTTAATTGTCCTGGGCTCCAGCAGCTGGGTCAAGTAGCATGAGTGGGCCTGCATGCGCTCCATAAAGTACTCCGCGATGGGCGACAGGGGATCCATGCCGTGCATTTGGCATTGGGAGGTGTTCACCAGGAGACTCTGGCTCGCCGTATCCGGCGTGGTCTCCAGTGGCCGTGGTCTGATCGCAACTGGGGATGGCTCAGGAATGTCGCGAATGTACAGCACAAACACAATGACGCCCAGCAGCAAGAAGTTAACACTTATCGAAAGGTAGATTTCCCAGGGCTTCTTCATCCTTTCTAGTTGAATTCTATATATATTTTGATCTTGTATATAGCTGTACAATTATTTAAATATTTTTCTGAGGTATCTAGATCAGGAATCAAAGTGTTAAAATCAGTATGGGTTTTGGTCATGAGCAAGTCAATAATTAATACAACATGTAAGGCAAGATAACTTCGACTATAAGAAGCTGACTACCTTTGTTTTTATAAATTGTAGTGTCAATTATATTTATTATATTCCAATGAAAAAGAATTTAGAACTACATAATACAAATATTTAAATTTAAATAATATTGATTGATATCCAATATTAATTATTATAAGCGCTACCTCAAATTTTGGTTTTTAATTAATTCTGTGAACCTATCTCTTACTCAGATGTGGCTTATAATCTTTAATTATGAAGACTTCGATGGGCTCTAATTATTTAAAGATTTTTCTATTAGTTAATAGTGATTTAATGACTCAAGTACTTTTTAGACTATATTTTTTACTACATCTACATCCATTTTGATGGTGTTTAAGTAGACTTTGTTCTTGTTCTCCCTCTGTTGCCGGTTATTTGTCTATTAGTTTACTATTTCCGTTCCTTTGGCCATTTCTAGCCCTTTTCGCACCAGCCGGCTTTGTTTGCGTTGGCCAAAAAAGAAGAGAATAAAAACATAAACAAGGGAAGCCCAAAGGCAGAAACAAAGTCTAAATAATGAGACCCTCGAGAAGCGATTGAGTTTGTTTCCGGGCGTTTTAATTAGTCTAACTTGATTGGATTTTACACTTGCAGTTATCTCTCGCTCTCTTAGTTCTAGCCATGTTTCCTATTCCTTACCAATTTGTATGATAAGGCTAACGAATCGCTCTCCACCTTGGGATAATGTGTTCACTTGTAATTAGTGAGTGGGAATTCAATTAGGCTCCGCTAAATTATTTAAAGTACTGCCAGCATCAGATCTTGGAGTGCCTTGACGGCTTTAGGGAGCGGAGGAGAGAAGCACCCTTCATTCCAGCGGAATCGGAGACCCAGCGGGAGCAACCGGATCTATTTCAAAGCCAGAGACAAAATGGGAATTGTGCTTCTCATTCAATTTTCATTCCCGTTTTCTTTTTTTTTTCCACCCGTTCACTTTGTTCTTTGCTTTGCCGGAATGCTTCCGCCTGCGATTTTTGGGCCGTTGTTTTCTTTAATTTTCCGCACACAGAGGCAGCAAAGCGGCGACTTCCTGCCCTCCTCTGATCCGCGTCTTCCGGACCTCCCCCCAGCCACCCCCATTGCCTTCCTCGGCCACGTCTCGTTTGCAGCATCCTGTATCCTGTGTAAAACATATGCATACATTTTATACCATTACAGCATAACAATATTGCATTTGCAGGAACATTTCTCTCGGCCGCCCACAACCGCGGCCCGCTCCCTCTTCCTTGCCAGGACTCCAGGCTCCTTGGGTACCAACTGTCTTACGTTATGTGAATCCAGCGCGAATCCTGTGAATCCTAGCGAACTCTGCCGCCATCCCCTGCGCTCACCTTCGTTAGCGTTGAATTACGGCTTCCCTGTGGATACCCTGTAAATGTTGAAGGCGGACAATGCTGTTGAATTGACTAAGAAGTAAAGCATACTTTAAACAAAATATATTATTACTGTATGTCCGACTTTAATAACATCATACTAACAGCAAATATTTCTCTCTTATAACTGCTACTTATTTTTAAACTAAAGAAAGAAAGAAAGACATACAGTATATAATAGATTAAGGATATTGTGCAGACTTACAGGATATTGTACGCTTGTCACTAACCCCTTAGCATTCAGCTTGTCTCCATTGCGCTGTTGTTTTATTTCGTTGAATTTCAGCTTCAGTTTTGGTTTTGGCTACAGGTTTTACCTGAGCGCCAGCCAGCATCTGAAGCTCTCCGGGTTGGACCGCCAGCCACCCGCTGCCTGCTCCAATTACTGTTTGCATAGTTGAGTGTCGTCTGCGGAAATTTGTTTATTTTACGCGCATTGCGTTTTGCTCCGCTTCAGTTTTGGTGCGCCCCGGTTGGGTTGCCAGGATAACCATCCTCTGCTGCCGCTTCTGCTGCTGCTGTCAGGATCCTTGGCTACTCCTTTTTGCCGGAATCGGAATCGGAGGAACACAATGAGACATGACGACGACGGCGTATCCCGCGACCGAGTCGCTAAGACAAACTGACAGCTAAATGCGTCAGACTCGTTGCAGATTTCATTTGGCGTGAATTCCCCCCCACATTTCCCCCGCGCTTGAACGCTTTTTCCTCTCGTTTTTACATCTCTTTTTGTTTTATTTTTTTGGCAATGTATTTTGCATTTTTGTAGCTTTCGTTGACATTTCCCTCGCTGTGCATTGAGCAGGTTTATAGCTTCCTCCTCTACCCGTGCCGAACGGTGCAGGTTACAGTCGCAGTCAGAGTTGAATTCCCCTTCTCTGCAACAAAAAAGCGACAAAAAATAGGTAGCAGCAGCAAGAAATGTCAGACACAAGCGTGACTCCCGGAAAAGGGCAGCAAAAAGCACAAAAACGAGTCGTGGGAATGTCCAGGATGGGAGCGGATTCTGGAGGTCCGCCACTGCTCACCCGGCGTATGTGCAATAAGTTGCTCATCTAACTGCATTGCGTATACGCACAGGGTACAAAGGGAGAGCCTAATGAAAATGTCATTGGAACTGTTGACAAGTAAAAGTTTGCCATGCGATGATGTTTTTTGTTTTCCTAAAGCCAGTTAAGCTGCTGGCTTTCAACTTAATTGCCAAACAATTGCTTTTCTGGAAATGTAGGGATTGGAGAGTGTTAGGCTCCCTTTTCTATTATAAACTATTGCCAATTCAGTCTGACTGGGCTTACTGACTTAATTACTAAAATAAATGATAGGCCATTTGCATAATTTATATATAAAATATGGCTAAAATTAATTAATATATAACTGTATTATCAAAGTGCATACATAAAGAAGAAATCAGATTTGATGCAATCCAAATCCTATGAGTTGGCTTACTGGCTGCCCCTGATTCAATTGGCTTGTAGTCTGTGATTCAATTGGCCTTCTCATCCTGCTGTGCGGACTGAGGGGACACATGACGAAAGCTGGTCAAGAGGAGATCGAGGAACCCCTCAATCACTTGCCATGTTCAGCAGTCAATTTGTGGATTGCAACTCCTCTGCAGCCCCGTAATACTGCTACTTTTGCTTAGTGCTCATCTTCTGGTTGTGATGCCCCTGCCCCTGGTCCTGCTCTACCTCCTGCAACTATGACATGCTGCAGGTCCTTGTACCTGCTGACTGACCGACCAGAAGAGTCGAGTCCAGTATGCAGTTGGCCTGCGGCCAGGAATGCCGACCTGCCAGGGGAACCGGGAGCATATGAGCATCCGTCGGTGGGTGGATGTGGTTGCTGCTGAATCCCCTGCTCCTGTTCGTGCTCCTGCACCTGCACAGGCACCGGCTGCCATTGTCCTGGCCTCAACTATGCGTTGACAGGAGCCGCCTTGAATCCTTTGCCCAACTATGTCCGGAGATAGAAGTGGATAGGGTTTCGGCTGAAGAGTACGCCATGAGCTAACAAGCCGATCAACATCCCACAAGTGGGAGTAGGACATGTTCCAGGATACACCCAAGCTAAATGATTTATAAAATACGTATATATTGAATAATATTAATAATATAGTCTTCTTTTAATTAACTTAAATTGAAAATAGTAAGTTGTTCTTATATGTTTTGAAATCTTTTAAACTGCAGTTGAATGGAATTACTTTACTGTGATCAAGAGAAAGATATTTAAGAAATTAATGCTTCTCCAAAGAACTTTTACCATTAATTATTGTGCTGCTATTGAAAAATGGAAGGACTTAAATGACATTAAATAGTAATTTAATGATTAATGAGTAAGAAAAAGTATATAAAATCATTTTTAAAGTCCTATTAGAGATTATTCTTAGGATAAAGTTAACCAAAGCTCTCTTTAAAATTAATCTTAAAGCCAATTTTTGTGGTGAAAAAAAACATATTTTTCCTTTGGGTGTTGCTCCTGTGATTGCCCTGTTTCAGGTTACAAAATTGCTCGGTCTGGCCAAAGTTTTTGGTTTGGTGGGGATTACACAGGACCAACTTGCTGCCAATAACTCAACTAATTGTCGCTGCAAGAGGTCCGCCCGCCCCTTCCTGCTTTTGCCTGGATTTCCGGCCATCCTGCTGGCAGAAAAATGAGCTACGAATTGTTAATTTCGAGCTGCAGCTGAGCAAAGAAATCGTTTTGCCAGCCGAGCGAACGCAGCCGAGTGGCAGCATTATTAAAGCCTTGTCAGCAGCAGCGGCGGCGGCAGCAGTGGCAGCCGCACGTGGCGCAAATTGTGGCATAAAACGGTAGCAAAGACACCTGCTGGCTGCTCTGCATATTAATAAGTTGCTCGGGCCACGCTTTCCCGGCCACCATAATGTATACTTCCTCCAGCTTCAGTGAGGGCCAGGTTAGTTGGTTGGCAGTGGCCCAGCTGGCCATAGTTGGGCATTCATTAGACTCGTTGGGCGATTGTTGCCTTCATCGTTGCTGGCCAACGTTGCTGCGTTTAAGCCTTAAATCATTGGGCTATCACTTGTGGGAATTATTACAAAAGATATAACTGAAAAGTACATAAAATATTATGTGAAACTCTTCTATTTATTTAAAACGCTTTCTTTCAAGTTAAGGACATATTCAGATTATTACTTTAAATGTCCAAGTGTACCGAAAAGCCACTCAATGTAATAATATATATACATATATATACTTTTCCATTGGCCTCTGAACATGCTGACTTTTAATGAAAATTGAGCCCTACATTGCACTTAATTTTTCTGGCCCAGAATTGGATGGCTAAAAATAGTGGATTGTCCGCTGGAGTTGACCAAACCCTGGGATTTGCACCGCAATCCCAATTGCTTTCTTGTGTCCTCGCCAATCGAAGAACACGGGCGCTAATGGCCTAAGCTCCATCTGAATACGCAGGACAGAAAGGAAGAAAGCAGTGAGGGTCTGGCGACAGGATGTCTGCAGTCTGCAGCAGGACTCGGTGTCGGCCTGTCTGTCCTTTCAGCTGCATTGCCGCACTGCTGAACTTGAGTTGGGCTTTGGTTTGAGCGGGTTCATTGTATATCGAAGGGCTCGGCTGGGTGGCCAGGAGCCGTCTCCAGAGACCCCCCCTCCTGCCGGCACCTCGTCCTAACGACGCTCTGTAGCCAGTTGCCAAATTTACTTCAATTTTTTATTTGTCGCCATGGCACGTAGAGCGTGCTAAATTTTCCGCACGCATTCCTCGCTTTATCTCTATTTTTTACCTATATCTCGGATCTTTCCGTTCCCACTATCTATTCGATTCTTTAGTACTCTGCTTGCTTCTATCCTGTAAATATTTTAAGGGAAAGAGTATTGTTTTATTTTATGCATTTAAATAAATGTAATTGATAGGGTAAAGAGCCGAAAACAATTATGGTTGTAGGGCTTTTACAGGCAGAGCAAAAGAGGCTTATTAAGTATGTAATTTTCATAATTGGCAATTGATTCTGTTTGGTGCTAGGTTATTATTGGCTTTTAAGTAATGAAATTTGAAATAACCAAACAAGCAGCTTACACATTTAACCTTTCCAATTACTGCTAACTTTTACGCGCACAATTAAATTAAATGCTCATATTGTTATTGAATATTAGTTGGCATACCCAAAATAAAATATACTTTTATTTAATTAGAGGATATCTTGAATGTGGCAGACTACCCGCTGGCTCTCCTTTTTTGTTCCCGATGAGTGCACTCCATTGCCAGTGGCTCGCTCGGCCGTCTGGCAGTTGGCCAAAAAACTGTCAAAGCAACACGAGACCACGCCCCGTGCCCTCCCCAGCCAGATTTGGCCAAACCCGGCTGAAAGTCGAATATCCTGCCAGAGGACAGGACATGTGTGAATGCCAGTAGACGCTTTGGGGGGGCTCGCTATGAAAATTCTATACAAATAAAAATGCAATTCACACAAATGGACTGTTCCCTCTCGCGTTTCGCTGTAGAACACTGACAGGGCCACAGGGAATGGGTTCAGGGGTGTCGGCATAAAAAATAGAAAACATCTAAAAATAAAAAGAAATCAGTGATAAACGTGGACAAGCGGCAAAGATTGAATTAGTTTGTTGGACCCGCTGCGAGGACAGCAGGGGAGTGGGGAGTGAGTGATGAGAGGATAGGATAGACTTTGGTCCATTTGTTGTATTTCCCTTGTCCCACTCGAATTCCTGTCAAATGCATTTATTGATTTACTCCATAAATCCATTGTTCGATGGTTCAGAAATACGAAAAAAAGTAATCTATGGCAGGCATCTAATTGAAAGACATGCTGTCCAGTGCTTTGTTTATTCGTTTAAAAACTAAATTGGAAGTGGCCCATCATCCTCGTTTTCAGATTATCCTGTCAGCTGGGAATAAATTGTTTTAGCATAAATCATTGTGTTGAATTTATAACTATTTTTTAGTTTTATTTTAGAGAATAGAAGGCGTAAAGGTACGTTTTTCATTAGGACTACTTTAATCCTGAGTTTGAAGTCTTGTTGAAACGATAGTTAATTTTGAGACTTCGTATACACTATACTTTTCCCGGAAGCTTGTTGATATCTCTATTTTTACACATTTTGAATTTAGAACTATTTTTTAGCTTTATTTTAAAATAGAGAATGCGTAGGTAGGACTACTTTAGTCCTGAGTTTCAAGTCCTGTTAAAACGATAGTTCATTTTGAGACTTCCTAAATACTATACTATACTATACACTATACTTTTCCCGGAAGGTTATTGAATCTCTATTTTTACACAATCAAAAGTTTATATCCTGCTCCATAGTTGTCATCAATAATTGTTTGCATCAACAATTTCGATTTCCGCAATCCCTACAACTTTGCAATGACCACGTTTCGATGTCCTGGGCTTCCACAAATAGTTTTCTAATAAATTGGCTTAGCTGAAAATGCTGAAACACAAAAAGGGCCAGGGCCAGGGCCAGAACCAGGCCAAAATTGCCAACAATGCAAACTGGCAGAACGATGATAGGTCAGGCCTTGGACTTTTTCAGCAAATATGCTGAGCGCTTTGACACTTTGTTATTAAGCCAAAACGCCCCGGAGGCGTATACGTAATGTGCTCGTTTCCATATTCATGAATGAGCTGTCCTCAAGACATGAAGGCATGATAGTCCGATTATTTTGAATAATGACTGCACGCACTTGATCGGGGGACGGGCGTCGGCCGGTCATGTTTCATAAATATTCAAATGCATTTTGTGCATCCTCCTCGGACACTGAAGTTGATGCTGATTCTGATGTGTGCCATGTGGGTCCCGGCGGAGATGTGGTGTCCGAAAAACTCCACAGATTACGTCTGTTGTATGAATTCATTGCTCCGCTGACTCCAGCCAACGAAAAATAAGTAAGAGGGGATTTGTGGGCACTAACATATATCCCTTATGTGTAAGGATTTACAGTGGATCAAAAAAAGATGGGAAGAAGGGCCATTATGGGAGATATATATTATATATTATAAGTATAAGTATAAGTATATATATATTATAATAATATATGCAAGTAAATAATATAAATTAAGCAGTTTGTTAATGCTATAATTCTGATTAATATATTTATGATGTTTCCTAAGGGTTTTTTGATATGCCATGATCACCACCACCATTTCTTTATGCAAACTTCTTTATTTATTTGAAGTAAGAGGTATTAACATATTTCTGGCATATACTGTCAACATTTTACATTGTATATTTTATGTTTCTCCCTCATCAAGCTGTGCATACCCTTCATTCCCCTATTTAATGGGTGTAACATGCTTGCAGTTCGGTCCTGTTTCGGACTGGCCATGACTGATGTGCTGTTGAAAATGTATTTATAAAATTTATGCACTGCCCGCACCAGAGGTCCTCGAGAACTCAACTTGCCGAGTGGAATCTTCACTTTATGACCGGGCCGGGTCAACAACTTCACGGATGGGCTGCAACTATTTCGAATCCATTTGGGAGCTCGAGTGCGTCTTTGCTTATATCTTGATATATATTTATTTGCTCAGGAGCCGGCTGCCTGCAAATGAAACGAAGAAACAAACGATGCGAGTGCCAGCTAGATGAGGCATCAAGTCATCAATTAGGCCGAAAGCCAACAGTTGTCAATTAAACGGAAATGACAGCAAAATTGGTAGCTCCGTTCTGTGGCTCAGAATAAACGTTAGGCGGCTACTAATTGGGCCTTTAAAGCGCTCGGATCCCATGATGAGGGAGGAATGAACTCAGGTGCCCGGCCTGAGATTCTCATTAACTTCGGGGAATAAACTGTTATGCCGAAGAGAGAGCTGGCCACAGGAATCCGAGGTGTGGAAGTGGAAGCGGAGGCAGCCAAGCCGCCCGTTCACCTTTACCTCATCACCAAGGGATTCCCACTCTCGGCCCGGCTAAAGTGTTTAATTACAGGGCACAGCAAATCCGCCAGCATATTGACCCAGCCAAGTGGAACGTGTCGAGTACGGTTTGTTAGAGCGAGTCGGCAGCGTTACCTGCCTTACCCGTCTCTCTCTCAGCCTTAACCCTTTGACAAGCTCAGGCCGAGCGCCAGAAAAAAGTAAAGAATGAAATGGGAAAACAGCAAAGACAAATGAACAGATAGCAAACGTCATTAGTATTCAAGTTTAGGTCTGAGGCGAGGGTTAATCGACAACTACGAGGCGTTATCTATGGGCCTAATCAGGGCGACACAAAAGTAGAAGAAAAGCTGGTTGTCCTTGTGATAATAAGGGATAACTGGAACCTTTTGGTTTTGCCCTTAAAAGTAATATCCTTCTAAGATACACTTTGTAAAGTTTTGTTTTGCAGCTTGCCAGATCTAAGAGCTTAACTGGGAACCTTACATAAAATCAGATCTGCTTCTTTAATTTGTATAAATTTAGCAAGCAACCCTCCGCGACTCCGCCATATGTTGGCCTTCCTTGTGGCTGTGGCTCGTCCCTTTGCCATCTGTGGGTCACACGCTTATGTACGCTTTTTCGGGGGAGGGGTATGAGGATGGGGTCCCGGGGTGTTCTGGCGTGGCACTCATTGGTGCGTATAGTCTGTCGACGGCGACCTTTCGGTTGACTTTTCCACTTTGACGAAATTAAATCTGCAATGCTAAAATGATGATGGACGCCGGCACGGCACACACGCGTGTGTGTGCATGTGTTGCGCTTGAATGGCAATTGAAAAAGTCAACAAGTAAGGGGAGGGGAGATGAGAAGCGGATGTGGCAGGAAGGTGAAGGCTTTGTTATATTTCTGAGACGTCAAATACGTATTTTTAAATTTATATTTAATACGAGTCTGAGTTCACTGTTTAGTGATTAAAGTCCCTCTATCAGTTCGCTTTCTTGGAAAAATTAGGTGGAAATATGCCATATTTATTTTTAGATAGATTAGGTTGATAATTCTTAACGAAATCAAATATAAAATGATACATATTTATTACCTGTTGCTTTATTTTATTTCAATATTTAAAGAACATATGCACGTTCCAATTTATTTTATAATCATGCCACTATTCGAATGGTTATTATTTACTATTCTTTTATTCATGGTTATTATTTCCTGTTAATCTTAGGAATTACTATGTAAATATAATAACTGAACGTGAAATATATAGGTAGGCAATAATTCATATCATTATATGAATTTATTTTATTTTCCTTTTAATTATTTTTATATTTTCTATATCAGTCACAATGATTCCAGCCTGACAAGTAAACTTCTAATGCCTTATTAAAAAATCAAAAACCACTGAATAAAATTTTGTTTGGCAATGACTTTGTTGTGGTCATTAAAAGTACTTTAATTTCAACCTTTGAAGTCCAT
This sequence comes from Drosophila pectinifera, assembly GCA_008042775.1. Taxonomy (NCBI): domain Eukaryota; kingdom Metazoa; phylum Arthropoda; class Insecta; order Diptera; family Drosophilidae; genus Drosophila; species Drosophila pectinifera. Next base: position 163,483 of record VNKC01002279.1, read on the forward strand.
AAATTGCCTACTTACCTTCCATATTTGATATATAACTTGGCTGTGTCTAAATTCGTTGGAATTCTCTTAAGCTCTTGTGCTGGTAATATATTCTCGGCTCTGCCACAACGAAAATCCTTTTAGTAATCACCCTCCAGTGCACATGAATTTAATAATTAATATTCACCTTAAGGGAATTTAATAGAGCCATTGGTAAAATTATATTCAGTGAGAACAAATTCCCAAATTCATGCATTACTTGCATTTGTGCATGTCCAACTCCTTTGGAGCTCCTCTGGCTGATGCCACCGTTTAACATTTTAGTCCATGTCCAAGTCCAGATCAGTAGCTGGAGGAGACTCCTACTCCGACTCCGACTCCAACTCTGACTCTGACTCGGAATCAGGGGCAGTTACGGGAATCAAAAGCAGCGACCGAGCAAAATCAGGGGCAGCAACAACTGTAATGGCTTTAGAGTGAAACACTTTAGTAATTGGTAGCTTATTTCCATCAGCGGGCAGGCGGACGGAGTGGCTGGAGGGCTGGGAGGGCTCTGTTAGTGTCCAAAAGGAAGAACTAAAGGAAATGAAGGGACAGAGCCAGAAAACAGGACCAGAACTCGGAGCCAGAGCCGAGGACCAAGGCCGGAGCTAACGGCATCACGATTATGCACAAAGCCCGACTGTCAAGCTTAATGTGAAACGTCGCACAAATGAAACAAATGCAAAAGGCGATAGGTTGGGGGAGGATCGGTATAAGGGGCGGGGGATAGCCCCGGGGGAGGGGGGGTTGACAGGAAAATAAAATGGAAATGACACATCTTACACACACTTTAATACGGGGCTTTGTTGTGTCTGTGTGGGTGTGTGTGTGTGCTTTTGGCCAGATAAACTTCAGGAGAATCTCCATATATCCATGGTTCTTACATATTTTTTATACCCCTTAGTCATTGAGTTAGGGTATATATATTGTAGGAAAACTAAAGCGTTTCTGAAGCTGTTATATACTCCAAAGGTTTGCAGAATAACTAATGCATTTATGAACCTTTTATAGACAGACAATATTTAGTTTCTTGATCTGGATAAACATTAGAATCGAGTCTAGATCAGATAACTGTTTAAGCTGAAGATATCAGAATTGGAATGTAGGTTTTAGCTTCAAACTATAACCACAACTTTACAAAATTAAAAAAAAAAACTGCCTTTATGCAATTTCTATTGAGAAGTAATTGTATGATATATTTGTGATATATTCCAAATGCCGGGTATTCTATGGTCGGTACCCTCCTCTACAGCGTGGCGTCCTCTCCCTTCTCGTATCTACCTTTCACGTACATATATGCGGGTGTCCTTGCCTCCCACAGGGCAACACGGCCAACTAGGGGAAAGCTAAGATTCTGGAAGGAGGAAAGGCACAAAAAAAGGTTCCTACTTTGACATAATTAAACGCATTTGAAAGATGAAGATGTCGCCACTGCCGCAAATGGGCGGGGCAAGGGCAAGATGAAGATGTTGATGGTGACACTGCCCCAGCCCTGGGTCTCCTCCCCCCGCCAGCTGAGCCTGATTCATGGCATGGTCCCGGCTAGGCAAAGGTGTGGCAGTCCGCCACCTTGGCAACCTCCAGCTACGCGCGTCGTCCCAATCTCCGAGATGCCACCACATTGATGATGAAGCTGATTATGTTCAGCTCCCTGGCTATGTCCCATCAACTGCCTCTTGGCCGTATCTTCATCTTACATTTCTTACACGGCCCGATGATGAAGATGAAGTGCGCTTGGTTTATCAATATTACACTGATAGGAATAATATATAATATTTTAAATTGTATATCTATGGGTCAGGCCATAGGAACTGTTTTACAATTTAAATTATTGCTAAGTATTCTATATGTATTTTAGTGCCAAATTGGTGTCTAATTGTATAGTTTTAAGCATTCCAACATTATCTAAAATTATAAACTATAACTTATTTCCTAGCCATAATAATTCACTTAAAATTTCTGTCATGCTGAACTAACTCGTAAATCTCTGTGGAAACTTCTTTAGCCATATCGCTCGGTGTGTCTATGCAACAGAATAGGAAGAGACATCCTTTATCTCACCGGTGGGGCAAGTTGAAAAGATTTGTGCGGCATTCGAGGCATTTTATTTGAGTTATTTAGTTGGTCGGCTGATGATATTTCCTCCCCCGCCTCGATCGCTGTGGCTCCTCCACAGCCATTGCTGTTGGCATTTTATGGCGGCCATTTCTCTTATTTAAGGTGCGAGCGCATCCAGTTCTCCCTCGGTCTCCTCGACCTCCTCTGCTGGTCTGTGGTGGCTGCTCATGCTGCCGATGGCGTGGTTGTTGTTGTTAAATCCATAAATTATGCAGACATTTAGCAGCAGCCACGAGACCGAGGAAAATTACGTATACGCCGCGTGTTCGCCGCTTGTCCGTTCATAATTTAAGTTTTTTCCGCTATCGGCTGTTGTTTTTGCCATTGTCGTCTCTGTCTCCTCGGTTAGCTGGTGTTGTTCTTGTTTGTCAACATGTCTCAGGGTGTTGGCAGCGGTTTATTGTGGCCGTTGTTGCTGCTGCCGGATCTATATGTGTGTGTGTGTGTGTGCGTTTGTATCTGGGAGTGTGTGTTTTATTTGTGTGCCGCCTGCGGCCATGGTGATAACTCTGATGACGTTGATGAAAAACTTTTGATTGATGTGGTGGCAAAAACTTCATGTTTGTCATTAGGCGCAGCTAGAAGGAAAATCGGGCGAAAGGGGGCGGCTAAAGGGTTTCCTGGTGCAGAGTTGTGTGTGTGTGTGTGTGTCGCTGTGGAGAGGCGAAGAAGTTTTTGGCACAACAAACGACAGTCGACAAAAAGTTCTCTGTGTGTGGATGCAACACTTGAAGAGCTTGCGAAAGTTTTGTTTATTAATTAATTGAGGGCTCGTGCATGTGAGTGGTTCGCAGGAGTTGGCTCTCCATGTGTAGCCAAGGCTGCAGAGTCAGTAAATCGAATGAAAAGTTTAGTTCGGGCCATTATTGGGGGAAAGGTGCGGAAAATTCGTAAATTTGAAGGTTGAAACTAACAAAAAATACCTCCAGCTACTGCTATTCCTTACTTATTTTTTGAGTTGCAGCTCTTACTATGATTTTACCTTTGCTCTCCGCCATCCTGCGTCCTTTTAGAAGTAGCAGCCATTCATTACGGCGTGTTTGCCTCTGCCTAGTTGCAACCAACAATGCCACACTTCTCCCCACTTGGTAGTTCTTGTTTCTACTTTTATTCTACTCTCTCGCCTTTTTTCCACTGCGCCACAGCTTTGTTGGGCACTTTTTAAACTTTTCTCGTTATTTTTGCACATTCGCTTGGGTTTTATGGGCACTGCTACACTAATTACCTTGTTTTTCGGAGAATTAACTTTTCGATTACTGTTGCCACAGTTTGTAACTGCTGCTGCCTCTCCCCTCTGCTGTTGCAAAGAAGTAGAAGTGGCTAGAAGAAGAACTTACAAGTGCAGAAAATAAAAATATCGATGCGGGTTAACATTGCAAAAGGGAAACTCAACTGTTGTAACGAGTAAATTGTTACTGGGATTCCCTCAGACATTCCCCTCTGGCACACACATTTCTGCAAAATTTTAAAAAATATGCACAACCAAAAAAAAAAGCAGCGAAGAGCTGCAAATTACAGACAGAAACAGTGCCTGCAAATTTTGCGGCTTGGCAGCTTGAAAGTAGTCCCCCTATGGCCTCCTATGAAAGCCCCCTTCATTCACACTTTGATGGGGGGAAAAGTAAATTGAGGTCGACTTTGTTGAGAGGTAGCTGTGCTTTTTTAGGGAGCAAATTTAGGCATATATGTGCAGAGCAAAATGAGTTTATTAATGAATAAAAGGCGCCTGCTGATGGGCTGTGTTTTTAACTTTAATATTGCTACAGCTGGCTCGAGTAAAGTTTGTTACCTTATTCCGATTTTCCATGAAAACTTTCCGGGCCTTGTGCTTTCATAAAGTTTCTGGCAGACTGTTTGGGAAATGAATTATCTCAAATCGAATTAAATGCTGGTAATGGGTAATTTAGCCATTTAAATTGAAAACTCATAAACGGGGAAGACTGTTTCTGGACAAGTTTAAAAGTTTTCAAAGTTTTTCCAAGCCTTTGCTTTGACTTTAAACTTTGCCACTTGCCAACTTTTCATTTTCTTAAACTTGAAACTTTGCCCTTAAAGTGCAATTAACTAATTATGTCTTTGTTATTTTTTTACAGAATCAGTTGGAGTGATTAACAGTATTAAAGGTAAGAACACGTTTGGTTTAAGGCCTTTAATTCAGTCTCAATAAGTTCTCCTTAATTAAATGACGAAAGTACGAGGGCTCTTCTTATCACACACCGACCTGCAAAAGTGTATTTACATTCATTTATTTCCCTTTCTGTTTGCTTTAGTGCCCTGTAATCCAGGGGTGTGCTCATTGATTATATAGATGAATCTGAATACCCCACTGAGGCTTAAGACCCCTAGGAACTGTGATTTGTTTATTAGAAAACAAAAATAAAATAATAAATATATAATAAAGTAATGTAAGGGAGTCCTAAATAAGATCTAGTAAATAAATAGTGATTCCATGAATATTTTCTAAAGCATTATACATGCTAAAACCCTAAACTTATTACCTGATTTTTAAATTCAAATTAATTGGATAATATTTTGAGTTCCCTGTAAAGGCTCTCTAAAACCCTTTTGATTTAGATGGCATTGTGATTTTCCGACTTTGCTTACAAATGTTGGCATTACGTTTTCCAGTTATAATTTCCTCCTCGCTCTTAGCCATCTTCCTGAAAGCTGAGCTGTCAGCACAGGACTCTGTCTCTATCGCGGCCCTTTTTGCACTTCCCAGAAGTGAGGGGAACGTCTTCATGAAGTTAATTACAAGGAAATTCTGCAGTGATTTCTGCTGGCCAGCTAAGGCAAACGGGCCGAAACTGGCCATCGGCTCCAGATGCTCCTCGGCCGAGCCGGGAGGAGTCTTATATTTTCCCTTGCATTCTCCCTTTTTGCCAGTTTCAAATGTAATTACATTTCATTTTTCTCGCTTCGCTCCTTTTCGGTCCTCGTCCTCCTGGCTGAGTCGTTCATTATCCAGTCCTGTCCATAACATTTTGTTGCACAGTCGTCGCTAATCTTGGTCGACAAGGTCCCTCCTCGGGAGTACAGAGAGCCCGCCGAGGCCCCGGGTCCTCCTCAACTATCTGTCTCTGCTTTCCTGGCGACTGTTTAAATGTCAGTTAAAATCCCATAAATTCCCCTTAAATGACTTCTGTCTGCCGCAATTTCGTTTGCCAGGGCCTTGCTGACCCTGGACGGATATGGGCAAGATGGCCAAGACGAATGGCCAAGAAGAATTGCACTGGGCTTTGGGCTGGGGCCGGTCGTTGGGCTGAATTAGCTCCGAGAGCCGGCAAATCACACAAAAATCGTTGTCTCCTCGTAACTTTAGCTTTAATTCATTCAACGTTTTTTTGTTAGCTTAGCGCGGAAGATAAGAAAGCGTTTTTGGCCATCCGTCTTACTTGGCCAAGAATCTGTTGGCAAGGAAAATAAGAGCAGGGCTTTCAGCCGCTTCCACTGACCAATGCTGCAACATACAACTAGCAACTTGCAGCTAGCCACTAGCAACTTGCGCAATTGGTTCAATAAACTCATTAAATGCTTTCAACTTTTTGTTTCCAGTTTTAACAAGTTTTATTTTCCTTTTTTTTTTTGGTCCTACTCATCGTCCTTCGCGCAAACTTTTCCGGACAGAAATGGCGGTCATTCGGTCGCCTTTTGGCTCGTTTTCAACTTGTCGCATTATCCCTTTTATTGTCGTGGACATTTGCAACGCATCCTTGGCAGCTATTTTGGTGTTGCCTTTAGGGTGGAAGATATTTCCCCATTTTTTGTTGCTTTTTATAATGTCCCGGATGAAGGTTCCATAACTTCGTTAGGAAGTTTGACTAATGCGTGGCATAAAAAAGTATTCTGTCCAGTTTGGGTTGCATCAAAGGGAATTTTAGAAATCCATTACACAGAAGTTGTTCAGTCTGTGTGTTAATTCAATTTAAATGGGTTAAAAAACTCATTTACATATTTGGGCAGTGAGTTAATCCTAGCTTGGATTTTAATTCAAATTTTTGAAGGCAAAATGTTGCAGTTTTTGAATCACTAAAATTAATATCAATACAGGTAATGTTTACTGCAATTCCTTAACACAACAACTCAGTTCTTTAAGCCAGCTTTTTAGGTTTAGTTCTTACATTTCATTACTGAAGTCCCTGTCCTTTAAAGCTTGCTGTTAAATTGTAAAAAGTACATAAACCATTGCCATGATCTCATTCGCACTTGTTCCCATTCCTTGCCAATAAATATTTGGCCCAGAAAGCATTTAACTTATTTGCCTATTTCTGGCTGACTGGCTGGCTTTTCCTTGCGGCCCCTGCCTTGGCCCCTTGCCAAGCTGTTGGCAAACAATAAATTCTGTGGGTGAATTTAAGCGCGGCCACATTTTAATTTGTGGCAGCCACAGCCGCAGCAGCAGAAGCATCCGTACGAGTATATGGAAAGCCAGCCATCCCGCGGCAGCTTCCGATTCTATGCCTCAGCCTAACACCTTGGCGCTCCTCCGACTCCTTCCTCCGGTCCTTCCCCGGCATTCCGGAAAAACCGCAGCATTCATCGTTGCCTGGCTGCGGCTAAGGCCTCAACCATAACTATGATAACGAGTGGCTCAGGCGGGGCTTTGGGGGGGTGGCCGGGGCAATGTCAATTTATTTGTTGTGCCACCAACCGCAGCCGGCAGGCCTGCCTTGTGTTGTGATTCTTTTGGAGGTTTTGCCAATTTGTCGGCTTCCTTCTCTGGCCTCCTTTTTTTGCGTTTTTCTAGGAGCGGTGTGGAAATTCTTTATGAAAACTTTGTTTACAACAATCAACCCGCAGTCACCCCGTCCCAGTCTGGCGAAAATTCGCGCTTACTTGCACTTACTCCAACAGTATTGAATTGACAATATTTTTAATAGAAACCCCCCGACTGGAAGCCAAAGTTTTCTTTTACTGGCTGGGAGTAGGGGCGGTGCTGAGGAAAGTTAGCTGTCTCCCACTTGTGTTTGTCTTTCAATTTGTGTTCCTTTTATAAAATTATGCACTTTTGCCAGCTTGCCAGCCAGCTCTCTTGCCAGCCTGAGATGCACAAGTTCGGCAACAATTTGGGGCCAATTGAGTTGCAACTTTTGGGATTTTTCTGCAAGGCTGTCAGACTGCATTGCTGGAGGGTGCTGTGTAATATTATTATAACATATTTGGTTAGTTTGTCTAAGCAGGATTGAATGTGAGGTCTATCTATATATCTAAATACCATCAAAGGTCAACTAACTTTATTAGCAATTTCCCTACTTCAAATTACTCAATGTTAAATGCGAATTCACTCATCTCAAGACCCAATCAATCTCCCTTTAATTATCTAATTCTTTTTCTAATTTCTCCGTGTAATTTGCAATGCTAATCCCCAGGCTGCGCTGCACTTCCTATTTGGATTTTAGCCCTGATTACAATTCCATTTCCAATTGTCGTAAAGAGCAGTTGGAATTTGTTTTACTTTTCCTTCCATTCGCTTACACTTTGCTCCCTCCATTTGGGAGTCCATAAACAGTCCTCGTGCTGCCCCTCCCTTTGGGCCATTAATTTCTGGCTAAGCCTGGGAGGGAGCAGGGAACAGAGGTTTGTATTACGGCCAACACCATGCCATCACCCATCGAAGGCCATAAAAGTTGGAATGCGAAGTGTTTCACTCGCAATTTGCGCTGCGTTGTTGTCGCTCATTAAAAGCTGTCAATTGTTCATCTTTGTAATTAAACAAGGCCTGCCAAGAACCTTCTTGGTGTGAATAATATTGGGGGATGGTCTCCGCCTCACACACAACCCATTTGGCGATTTAAAAAATTAATTTCTCGGTGACAATAAAATTGTGCCGCCTCTCCTCGGATTTTTCTTCTCCTTGCGTATGCCTCTGGCAATTTGTAGTCCTTCTTATGCCCATTTTATTGCAGCCGAGGTTTCCTTGGAGCCGAAGTGTGCACTAAAGCTCAGTTGATAAATGTATATATATATGTTTGTATGTATAAGGTGATCTCATGCTAGGGCTTGGAGGTGCGGCCAGTAAGCCGCCGTTCGGGGACTGCAGTTTCCTCCACTGCAACGGCGATTATTGTGGGACAATGTAGGGCTTCGTCCTGGGAGTCCTTTTGCCGCAGCGTCATTGTCGATGATAAATGGGAATGGCATAAGGAATGAAAGAAATAGGGAAGAGGAGTGGGGAGTGGGGAGTGGGGAGCTTCCGTAAGTAAAATTATTGAAATTGAGTTTAAAGAAAATGTCAGTAAGCCAATTTAATTTAAGTAATGGCATTGCCAGAAATATGTTTTATTTAATGAAAAAGCCAAGCCATGATAAGCTTTATATTACAACTCTCAAATATGAAGATTCCTTTTTTAACTCTAGTACAAAAGTCCTTTCATTCTATCACAAGGAAAGAACACTCAACAAAAGTCATATTTCTCTTTCATATTTCTCGTCCTTTATTTATCTCTGTGAACCTAGTAAGTAAGGACCTTAATAAGCTGATCATAAAAGCATAAACCGATGAATTCAAGCCAATCCAAATACTATCCAATAAAGCAAGAGGCTAATAAAACGTAGAATATTCATGAAAGCAGGTTCTGGCTCCTTCAGCTCCACTTGATAGCGCTTTTCCTCAAAGAACAGGGCTTAATGCATTATGAGCTTTTTGGCCTTCTTTGCTGCCGCCCGCCGCCTGCTGGCTCCTCTTCCACTTGAGCTCTGTCAATCCCCGGCTAAGACTCTGTTGCCACAATCAAGTTCATTGGCCAAATCCGACCGCACACACAGGAAACGGACAGATGTCGGGGGGTGAGGAGGCGGTTGGACTTATTGTGAAGTATCTATAAAAGTCATTAGACTTAAAGTTTTTAGTGTTCCCTGGGAGAAGCTGGGGAAGGAGAGGTGCGAACCTGAAGTGATTTCACACACGTCCCGCCGCAGCTTGGGACTTTTATTGTTTGCGGAAGGGGACGAAATGAAGGGAAACAGGACAATGGAGGCCAAAGGACATTGGAGGAGCTCCTGCTGCCGGGGCATATGGGCAAGGCATGTGAGCAACTCAATAAATCAATATTGGAGTGTGTCTATGCCTTGAGTCCTATCCCCTGCCTCTCTCTCTCTCTCTCTGGAGTAAATGCAATTGTCTCAGTGAAAGGAGGGAGTCGAGATTGGTTGGAGGCGGATCGAGTCCTGGACGCAGGACAAGGCATCTGCTGAGCCCGTGGCATTTGAGGAAATGGCAGATAAATTTGCTTTTAAAGCGCTTTAAGTGTCGCGTGTTGAGTGAAAGCCAAAAACAAGGATGCCGACCCAGAGGCTGGGGAGGCTGTGGGCCCTGGCCTCTCCACAAAACCCGGAAAAGGACGTAACGCTCTCATCGATGTATGGGTGTGTCCTGTAGCTGTGCGAGCGTGTTTCTTTTTTATTTTCGCCTGTGCCTGCCGAGGAGATGATTGCAGGGCGGAGTGGGGGAACATAGAGGATGACAAAGCCACCGTACTTCGCTCATAAAATATTTCAATATTGTAACAGATTTTTCCTCTCTGTTCTTCCCTTTTTTATGGGCGGTTTTTGTCATTACTTGGGTATTTGCTGTGCATATTTCATTGTTTTTCCATCGTTGTGTCAACTTCAAACAAGATGCAGCCAAAAATAAAGCACACAAAGGCTTAACGCAAACAGGGCCAAAACCTAGCTATCCCAATAAGCCATGCACTTATTTGGGTTTAAATTGAATAAAATTGAAAGAAAAAAGATGGAAAGTGGAATAAAAATATATATGCCGAGCATATTATAAATGTATGTAAATCCATATAGATGTGTAATGCCAAAAGTGTTGCAACGCCGAAGAATGTTTTTCGCCCCTCAAGTGAAGGGCCCCGAATGTATGCCACAAATAATCTGTTTCTGTTTCTGTTTTTCTTGCTGCGTGTTGTTTTTTTTTCCACTGTGTGTGTTTGTGCAACATTTACATTTGCATTAAATTTCAATTCGCCAAAGAGCCACGAGTAAATGGTGCCGGGGCCCAGCCCCCCGATTTACCAGGGAATTTATAACTAAATCCCGGCATAAGCAGCTGAAATCCAATGGCATTTGCCATGTCTACCCCGCTCCCCATCTAGGCCATCCAGGCGCTCTCTCCGTGAGGCCCACAAAGGAACTCAGCCACCGGAGGACGCTTGTTGGCCATATGTTGACTGGCGGCTGCAAATCCGCCGTAATTTGAATAGGACTACAAGCGGCGGAATAAAATTCGATTCAGATCCCGTGGAATCTATTTAATGGCATCCAAAAGGGCGGCAGACAATCCAAAAGGGTTTTGCCACAGATCGAAATCGAAATGGAGACTTTAATTTTATTATCGCAACTGCTAGGAAAATCTAGGATTTTCCTCCGCATAGAGTGAGAGCTTTAAGAACTCATTTAATTATCTCTATTGGTTAATTTATTTTTTTTTTATACCTAATAGGTTTGTTTTTTTAATATACCTTTGGTTTGCTACAATACTTCAATTAAATAATAATATATGGATTACTCTTCATTCGTTTCAAATAAATAAATATTTATTTTCCAGCTGGCCAATTTTTCCCTTTTATATTCGTGTTATTTGCAGCGCTTTTAGGGATTTGTGGATTTCCTGTTGGTCATAATTAAGTCGTTTATCACCCGTACATATTGCAACTGTCTATTTACTTGTTACACGATTTCAATGGTATATAGTATTTGTTATAAACCCCTCTGATGTCCACCCCCCCGACATGTTCGGCTCATTAAGCTGTCATTTCCCGTAGATTTGTTTGGCTTTGTAGTTACAAATCAATTTTCGGACTGATGTGTGGGCAGTACGATAGATATATATCAAGTATTTTATGTGTATGTCTCCCCTCGTTCACTTCCCTTTTTTATCACATCTGCAGTTTGGCTCTGCGCAATTTTATTTGGACCCTTTTTTTGTTTTTGATAAGTGCACTTCACGTCCAAGGCGACGTACGTGTGTCCATTTAGTTCTCTATGTGTACACTGGGAGAATAGTAAAGTATAAGTATATATAAATAATTAATATAGAAAGTGCTCATTTATAACGGCCTGAAAACACTGATGCTCTTCAAAGAAATTTAATACTTCTAAGTAAATAATAAATAATAATACCCCTAATATCTCGCAGCTGTTTTTTTTTTTTTGCCTGTATGCCAGCTTGTATATGTTTATACTCATGTGAGCAGTAAAATATATAGAGTGGTATAAGTGCTCCCTGAAATCACTTCCAAGCTGCGGCGCCACCGGAGCTCCTTCACCCACTTTCCGCCCACTTCCTTCCACTTGCACTTTGGTGACTTTGCCGTCTTCTTAGTTTTTCGACGCCCCTGTCAAAGTCGTCTCCTTCATCATCATCATCAACCTTATAGAGCTCCCCCTACGTTTATTCCCATCGTCGGTTTTGTTATTGTTTGTTAATATATAGTTCTGCTTACTGCTCTAGTTGTTGCTATTTCTCCTTGGACGCTGCTGTGTGTGTATGTATTTTGCTCACGTAATAACGATAATAACGCTTATTTCTTTCATTTCTTTATACTTTTTGCGAACCACTTCCGAGCTCCCCTTTCTTATTTTTATATATATTTTATTTTTTTGGGCGGGGACAGGGCAAGATGTCGTCGGGAGTTGTTGTAGTTGGCAGTGTGGGTGCTGCCGCTGCTGCTGCTGCTGTCATGTAATTCTCTTAGAGCTTTAGTAGCATAATATTTATTGTGAAATTTTGTGCAGGGTATGAAGGGGAATTTTCCGGAGTATATAAGAAGCCAATGAATATTGGCTTGAACTTAAAATTATAGCATGACTTCTGACTATTTAAATGAAATGATTTAGTAATAAACTAGATGAAGTAAATATTTCTGTCTAATTCATTTTATTATTATTATATAAATATATAATAATATATTTTCAATGAAATTCAAATATAATTAGAGATTTGCAAGTACTTCCTATCTCTGCAGAATATAACCAAGTACCCACATGTCGTATACTTGATAATTTGCCACATCTTTGCCGCTTTTGAAGCATCAAATGAGCTTAACTGTTTCTCTCTGCCAATCTTTTCCTCTCGTACTATTCCCATTGTGACACGCACAAGGGGAGGAGAGGGATGACAAGATGAATGGGACAAAAGGAGAAGCAGACAAATTGATAAAAAGTCACAAAATGAAGTCAAAGCAAATCGCAATAACAGCCACACAAACACGAAGAGCCCACGAAGATAGTTAGAACTCCGAGTCTCCCATACAAGTTATATTGTTATTCTTGCGGATTTAGTTTTCGCATTAATTTCTGTTTGTTTTCTTTCGGTTTTGTTTGTTGTTTGTCTGTTTGTTTTTTCTTATTTCTTAAGCAGATATTCTGTTTATGGAGTCATGGTCACGTAGTGAGTTGTAGTGGATCATCGCTACGTGGCTTCTTCTCTGACCTCAGACAACACGCGTCTGAAAAAAGAGAAGTGTTTGCTTAGCATAAGTAGTTTCTACTTGGAATAGTTTGTAAAAAACTGTACCTAAGTGTTGGGATTTAGTTTCAGATTCATAGATATCTTTGCAGGAAATTCTTGTATTAAAAGGCAAATGATTTGCTGATTAGTTAATCTGTTAACAACTTGTAACTTGTAAATCAGTCTTGTCAATTTTCAAACTAACTTTATGGTCAAACACACATTTTTACTAATATGCAATTAATACCAAGTAATTGACAGAGGTCAAAAACTAATAGATGCAACCGGGGTCATATTAATTATATTTATGTTCAATTAAAGCCATGCTGTGCTTCCTGTGGCCTGGCCCAAATCTTCATTACTTTCTTTGTGTGTGCCTAATAATTACCCGGCCGTTATCAGCCATAATTGAACTGCAGTCAATGGCACACACACTTGCCAATAGCCCGTAAATATATAATTTATACTTACATTATCTGTGGCGTGGCGTGACGTGTCAGTCGGGGCATGTTTGCATTTGCCATTTCAGCCGCATTAGAGGCAATCAGGCATTGATGTCTTTCGGCCGTTTGTGTAATGCAATGTTTGATATTTACCACTCGATGTTTGGCCCATAATTTCACCGGGCGGGGCGGCGGCTCGAGGCGGAGGGAAAAGTTGAAGGCCTTGTGCTTTGTAATTATGTGGGCGGCATTTGGGGCACGTACTACAAACAAAAACCGATGGCAGAAAGGCGCATAAAATATAAAATACTTATCGGCTTTTGCTCTCACCTGTGCGAGCCGGCGGGGGGCTGTGGGGAGCTGCTGCGGAAAATCCTGGCATGCCCTAAGTAGTCATCATCAGTCATGCGTGCGCAGATATTTTAAGTGCTTCCTCGTGGAACGTGCCTCCGAGCGGCTCCTGCCTCAGTTCCTTCTCCTCCTGCCCCAAGTCGAGCCGGAAAATGAGGAGTCAAATGCCCTGGCATTATACTCTAATGTCTGTGCTTATATCCTGTCGGATAGCTTGGTTCCCATCTAGCGAGAGAATCCTTTAGGCCCGCTTGAGGGTCGTAATGAATGGGTCCTTGCAGCGCGTGAGTCGATGACCGAAGTGGCTGGCCAACTGCAATTGAGCCGAAAGCGGGCGATAATCGATTCCAAAGGGAATTTGATATGATTATAGTTAAAGGGGAGGAACTGTCTGTACTTAATGAGGGTAATTATGCCTTGACAGTTAGCTAGGGGTGCTGATGCTTATAAAATGGTTCGATTTTACCTTTAAATAACACTGCTAGGATGTTCAATTTATTAATAATATATATATAAACTCCATAGTTTAGATTAGCCTATAGATTATTTATTTCCATTTGATTTTGTTAAGGATCTTAAGGTTTTAGGCTGTTTAATTCATGTTAGTGCCTCTCCCCTCACTAATCACAGGTAGTAATGGCATTTGCGTTCCTGTGATATTTCTAATCCTTTGTCATAATGCATCTAAGGGGAGGTTGTGCCTGATGTCCCCCTGGGTGTTGTCGTTTCCGGTGTTGCTGATTTGGGTTGTGGGTTGACTTCATAACAGGTTGGCTTCTGAACAGCGAGAGACAAAAGCGTTGAAGCTGCAATGGCTGGCTGCCTTTGTTGCTATTGTACTCGCCTGTGTGAAGCCTGTTCTGCTGATAATGGTATTGCCATTAAATTGGAACAAGATGGAGCACAGGAAAGTCCTTAACGCCGCTTGGAAATCTTCCTCCGTACACAGCTTCAGCTGCTCCTTCTCCCAGGAGTACAATGACTTTAGAACAAATACACAAAATAAAGAAAAATTGCTGATTTTCTATTTTTTGGTTGCACTAGAGCTTGTCACAAAAAAGTAAACAAACAAACAATTAACCCGCTGGTGCCAAGCGGTGTGAGATAAGAACTTGGGTGTAGAAAATAATAATAATTTAGCAGGAAACCGTGTATAAGTAGCTCTGATATTATCTCCATTGACTAGAATTTTAAGGGAATGCTAAATACTAAATAAATATATATATAAATAAATAAAATAAAATATATAATAAAAGAAATAATAATAAAAACAATAATAATATACATATAAAAAATAATATATAATATATAATATAAAAATATCTATAAATAATAAATCTTTATAACTTCCCTTGCAAAGTTAAATTATTTATCCATTATTTTAGCTTTAGCCTTCAGTAAGGGAACTCTAAAAATAACGATTGGTTATCTGAGCTTTCAGCTCCTTTATTTCTATATACACAGGCTTATTACTTAACTTTCTTAAAATTACTTCATATAAAATGGTTTTTAAGTTTCTCCAGTGGGTTAAGCCTGGTCCGAAGCCCCCTCAAGGTCAGGCCAACTAATACATTGCGGGTCATTTATTTGAAATGCTCTCGTCCTGCCATATACCCTCGTCCCCCATTTTTCCACCCCCTGCAAAGTATTCCCCGGAGCTGATTGTCAAGTGTATGAAATATATCAAAACATTTGGCTGTGTTTGACAAGCAGTCAAACTCCTTGAGCGGCGGCCGCTCGTCAAGTGCTGGGAAATCTGCCTCTCGACGCCACTTTCCCAGCATCCGACCCGAGCCCGGGTCTCCACAGCTTCCCGCTCCGAAGCAGGAGAACAAAAAAGGGAGCAGAAAAAAGAGGAGGAATTCGCAAGAAATTTCATTTCCTGATGCTCAACCGGCGAACGGGGGAAGAGTGAGTGCTGGCTGGCAGGGGAGATCCAGTCCAAAGCCCTCTCATTCCGGACTCCTGGACGCGGCCCCAAGCCGTACTCATTTGGCTTTAACATAAAACCAATTTAAACTTGGCCAAGTGGGCGCAGGGGTCTCGGGGCGGACTGTTTAACGTTCCTCAATATGCAGACAGACAATAACAAACTACCGCGCCAAAAAACGAGCTCGACAACGAAAGCGGAGCGCCATTTTAATTTCATTTCAGATCCGTAATTTTAAGTTCGAGTTGCTGCGGCAGCTAGCTCGGCTTGCACCTGTCCTGGCCGGAGGACTGGGTGTGGGCCTGCCACTTAATACTCGTGGGAAAAACAACAATGATAATCCTGCCGACAAAAAAAAAACTCAGCAAGCAAACAGCTGAAGGAGAAACTTGATAATAACTCGAACTCGAACTCGCTTGCTTTCTGGCTTTATTCCTTAAGACCCAAAAGTTTCTCGCGGGAGGGATGTGGATCTGAAAGTGGATGCGGATGTGGCACGTTTGCACCATCCCCTCCGCGCTCATCCCGTTTGTCTTTTATAATTGCGGGGGATTGGGAAAATTAAGCGACTTGCTCTCACAATAAAAACTCAGCCCCCGCCGACGATAACGATTAAGGCAACAGATTTATTTTAGACAAACACACACAGGCACCGTTTAACGTGTGTAAGGACATGTGATTGTGGGTTAGCCCCAACAGGTGACACACTGGAGCTTCTCCTTTCACCTTCGCTCAGAGTCCCCCTGCTCCGCCGACTTAGTTAAGTGCAAGTGCAATTTAAATTCCAAATTTGTTAAACTGTCACAAGTGTTTTGAATACGAAATGAGGAAGTCTCGCTCAAGGACAGCGCCTGACGTCAACATAATGCGAGTTTGGAATTCTTTGGGATATATTAGATGGAGTATTTTCTATATTTCTTTCTATTTTTCTATGTTGTATTTTTTGTAAAATGCGAGTTTGGCAGTATTTTGTCATTAATGTGCTTCATTGTATTAGCTATTAAAAAAAAGGTATAATTATCTGTGATGTCATTTTATTTTACTGATTTTGTTTGATTCACAAAGTAGTAAATTGTTAAACCATTTGACGATTAGTCATATCTAAATGGCAATGAAAAATATTAATAAACACTCGGTCATGCTTGCATATAATGGAGGCTACACCAGTATATTCTTTCCGTTCCGCTTCCAAAAATAAGGGTTTCCCTTGTGATTCCATCTTTCAGAGTGCAGTTAAAAAGAAACTCTCGTCCGCTATTGTTTGTACATTCCAGGCAAAGCGTGTACTTAGTCTTTAAATTATTTCGTTAAGAAAACTCAGAAACTTCAGCAATTATTCGTCAGCTTGTATCGGAAGATCCATGTCCTTTAGGAAACTTCATTTTTATTACAGTGGAGACAGCTTCCGTATAACTTGTTAGACTTACACTTTCGTGACGGCCTGTTCGTGGCTTATATGGATTGTGCCAGACCCGGCTAGGCATAATTATACAGCGAAAATCTGTGAACTGTGAGGGGGCGATGGGTGCCGAGGGCTGAGCAATGGGTGCTTTGGATCGAGGAAATTTTAGGGCGGGGAGGCGTGGCAAGGCAGGTGAACGTGAAAATTGCTTGGCAAAAAAAAAGGAAGAAATGAAACACATACCAGAAGAAAGAGAAAAAAGAAGGAAACTTTGACTTTTGAGCGTGGGGATGCGATGGTTCCTAAACAAACACGGACACGACAACTTTGAGTTACGATGCCACACGCACGCGGCTGGTGTGGTGTGTGTGCGGGTGTGCGGGTGTGAGTGCGCAGGTTTGTGTGCCGTGCATGAGTAATAGTAATGATGTTGCCCCACTCAAGAAGTAGGACGATGCGCCCCGCACAGCCCCATAAGGCTTATGAATAAATTAAGAGGAACTCCCCCCGACACCCCAGCCACCGAAATGGGAACAGAGGGCGCAAATAAAAAAGAGCAATTTAAATGCGAGCGAGGAATGTTGAGGCATCTCCAAGGTGCTCACGGAATAGGTGGGGTTCGGGCAGGTGAGATAAGGCCGGGCACGGCAACAGCAGATAATGCCGTTTAAATAGAATAGCTCGCAAGGGTTTTTTCGGCGGGCGACGCTTTGGGCTAAACAAACTGCAAGACATAAAGAAAATGACGCCACTGTCATCCACAGGGCGGGGCCAAGGGGGCGACGCGCACTCGCACAGGTGATTTACATAGCATACTTAAGTGGAGCACTTTGTGAAGCAACCCCCTATCCGTTCCCTCTCTGGATATCATCATCATCAGTTCGCAGCAACACTGAGAAGATGAAGGCAGAAAAGGACAGATAGCGGACAGAAAAGAGACGGCGGTAGGAGCTAGGCTACAGCCGTTGGGGGGTGGAGGTCCTGAAAAACGTAAAAAGAAAAAAGCATTTTATGAATAAAATGTATTACAAGCGACAGCATAAGGAGTTTGACATTTTTATTATGCCAGCGAGGGCAGAAATCAGATAGGGAGGGTTAGCAATAGTAGCCAAGAAGGAACATTGATGGGCTGCACTGGAAAGAAATATTTTGAAAAAATCATAAACAAAGATTAGAAAGTATTTAAAAGAAATACTCATTATACTCCATATGATTAATACCCCTCAATAGGGTAATTCTATAACTCAAGATGTTTTACAAATATGTTTAGATATATAAATCAAGAGTTAACCCAACCCTAATTCGATTGACAATAGGTTTGAATGTATTTATTAGAATGATATTAAATAATACACAAGGTACATCTTTTATCATTTTTAATACATAAGTTAAATATTAAAATTTGTAACATAAATACTGTGAAATTTTAACCTCGTTTACAAAGTTTACTGCAGGAGATGTAAAGTATTTACTGCGGGGTCTGATCATTATTTTTAGTTACCTTCTTACTGACTTAGTCAGAAAAATACCCAAAAAAATAAACCATAAAGATTACTCTTTCAAGGCTCTAATTAATAATCAAAATAATTATATATTGTTATACCCACATTAACAAATCTTTGTTGAATTTGAAATCTGTTTTGTGTATATATTATTTTCCTTATTTCCCTCCTGTAAGTATATAATTTTTGTTCACAAAAAACTTCCAGGCTTACTGGAAACAATTCCTCTGGGATCCCAGGACTCTTATCAGCTTTTCTTCAAACCAAATCCAGCCATGCAGACGAAGTGCTTGGGCTGTTTCCCATTTAAAAAAGAAACGCGAGCAAAGCGAAAAAGTTACGGATCCGGCCGAGTCAAGTGTCAAGTTTTGGCAGTCAGTCAGAGCCGGAGTCACAGACGCAGCTGTAGTCGGGTTCCCGGGATTAGTGGCCAAAACCGCGCAACAGTCGGGGGAGAACAAGTTTCAGGCATTAGTCGTAATCGGATGAGGGGCAGGGCCACGACAGAGTGTCCCTTGGAGCGCACCTAATTCAATTATTATTGCCGCTGCCAGGGATGAACCAGGACACCCCGGCAGGGCTGTGCAAAATGTATTTAAATAAATATGATTTATTATGTTTGACGTGCCCCGAAAAAAGGGAGAATTGGATGGACGGTAAGCCGGAGAAGAGGGCCATCTCCTCGAAGGATTGCCAAAGCAGTTGGCTGAGCACTCTGAGCACACCGTCTGGCCCCGCAGTAAAAGGTAGATTTGACTCAAGGTACACATGGTTTTTTATGGTTACAAAGCACGGAGAGAAAGTGAGGGGGGCAAACGACCTGGCCCGGGGGAGGGATTGAGGCTGCCGGCTCTGCAGGAAAGGCTTGAATCATCAACAGGTTGGCTGGGGATTGCAGGGGAATCACTCTCTGTTTCGGCGCTGGATTGACAAACATGAAGAGGAAAATACGTAAATGCAATATAAATTTACTGTATGATAGATATTGGTTATGCTCCGGCGAGCGCGTGCGTATATATCCTGGCGTGTGTGTTGAGCCTTAATGGCCGTGATATAATATTGACACAGCGCACGGAGTTCCGGCTGGAATATAACCAAAAATGTATTGCCAGGAGATTGCGGGCTATTAGCGCCATGCCAGGGGGGGAGAGAGGTGGGTCCTTTGGGCTCAGCGGAGCCAGAAAATTGCGGGAAATGATGGAAATCGCATTGAGGCCTCTGAGCCATCTGTTTGATGAGCACAAAGCTGTGAATTTCAGAAAGACTTTAAGTAAGTGGATGTGCGAATAAGTCAGCTCTTTTAAATCAGTTTATCCCGCATCTTTGTTAAACTTCATAATTTATAACATATATCATGTAATTTATGGGTAAATAAGAGATAAATAAAGTGAACTGAAGCAAATGGTTACTTTTAGGTTTTGTTTTTGGAGAAATAGTGTAAAATTTTACCTACACAAATAGGTTGTGCAAATTAAACTCCTTAGAAGAAAGTTCCTTATGTCATTAAGGTTCTTCTTTGTTTATTCTAGGCCACATGCTTATTTATATGATTTCCTTTTCTTCTTTTGCCTAACGATAAATAGCTTAAAATGTCTGTTACTAAAATTTCCGAGCCAACTTCTGTAAGTCTTTAAAGATCTTTAATAAAATCTTCTGTCCATTTTCTAGCATCAAACCCAAAGGCGTTTACTATATATATATATATGTAAATAGTACAGAGACATCCTGAGATAGTTGGAAATAAATGCACATTTACCTGTATATTTACACACCTCCCAGTTTGTATATTTGATTGCATTTAAGCTTGAAAGGGCACTGAAATGCTTGGCAATTATTTCGCCTTCGAATTTGCCTCAATTTCATACGAGTTGGAAAAGCTGGGTGAATTATTTGCAGAGGTAGCAAGTTAATGTCCTGCTGTATGAAATGTCATTGCGACAGTCATTAGTTCCGGACTCACTAGGAGACCGTAGCTCATAATCCCCGTGGATTACCGCACAATGACTAGGAATCTATTCAGTTTTGGGGTAAACATGATTTAGACATCCATAAATTCACACTGTTTAGCCATAATCAACGGAACAAAGCACAACCAAATCCTGTGCGACCCGTGTCAGCACAGCTATATCATTGGAATCCGGATAAAACCCATAAACGATAAAGGTTGTGGGGCGGGGATGACGTGTGTTTTTGCGGTGGCAACCAGTTGAATATGAAATTGAATTTATATTGAAATTTTGGGTCAGGATAAATTAAGCGACAAGGTACCTTCGCTGGATCATTTAATGGGGGAAATCAAACCATAATAACTCAAATGATTAATTATATGTCTATTTTATTTATGTACAATTTATATGAAAGCTTCTTTAATAATTACCACATCTCCTTGAATTTTTCCCAACAAACTCAGTTCAAAAGTTGTACTTGCACACGGCTGAAACATTAACTCTGTCCTTTAGAGCATCCCAGCTCCTGCCTGAACTTCTGGCCTGCGCCGGGGCTTAGGGTATGGATTCTGTTTCGTGATGAGGGGAGACTCAACTAAGTTTAAGTCCAAAACCCCGAGCAGCCCCAGCAACAACCCGCTTAACCCTAAAATGTTCAGTTTATGGTCAGAGCTGGCGACTGGAAACGTTCGTAGGTGAATTTATGCACCCAACTCCAGACAGACAAACCCACACACATCCTTGGGCTTGCGTACATATGAGGGCACGCTGCCCCTTTAGACTCCTCCTGGCCGGCCAGTGTTGCCAGCAAATAAACCCCACAAAACATGGCCCAAACTAAAATATTTTGTCGAGCTTATATGCATAACTAATTGGCCCTGCCTGGCCCTGTTCTTAAAACATTTAGGGTAACGCATAAATAATTATAATAACAATTATTTGGTCTAAGCGGGGGAAGTAAAAAAACGGAATTTGTATTCACTTAGACATAATTAATTATCATGGCATGTAATTCTAATTATAAACCAAATAAGAGTTTTTCTGAGTGCTGTGTGCTTCCTTGGCCTGTTTGTGTGGTCATCCCTCTGCTGGCCCCGATTGCCAGATATGTACGCCAGAGTCCTGGCCAGCCTCCTGCACCCGCATGGTCATCCTCCGGCTTGGCGGGGTTGGGCGGTGCGTGCCGGTCAATCGGACAGTTGGACGGACGCAACGGGAATGTTGGCGCCTTCGGGCGAGTCCCTGCCCACCATTGCTCCTTCATCAACCCCCAAGCCCGCAGTTAAAGTGCACAATTTGCCACAATGTTGCTTGTTGCCTCATTTTGCTGTGTTGTTGTTGTTGCTGCCGCCGATGTTGTTGCTTGTCATCAACATCGTTATGTTGTTATAGCCATCGTCATCAGTAGCTCCCTCCAGCTCCACCAGCACCATCCACCATCCACATCGTCGTTGTCACGCTCTCACTGCCCCGTCCATGTGCATTGTCAGCTAATTGAATTTTTCAGCGCGAAATGAAATTTAATTTATCTTTATTGTTTGTGTGCGCCGACAAATGACGAAGAAAAAAAGGTAACATATACCCGAAAAAAGTCACAAAAATAATATGTATACAACCCAAATGGCGATAACAGGATTTTAATATACTCTTAGGAACTCGATGCATTTCAATTCTCTGAGTTTAAGTTAATTAAAATATTATACGACAAGAAAATGCTTACCTTGAAGAGAACTTCCTAAGAACTTTCAAAAGATTAGGAGCTTCGGTAAACATTAAATTAACAATTTTGATATCCTAATTTTTGGACAAACCAAAATTAAGAATAACGATAACTTGGCCAAAACAGTCTTAAAACGGCGATTCGGAATATATATGGCATTTGGCTGTCATTCCATTTTGGGTCAAATTATGCTCTTCAGAAGACATCAAATACGGATTTTTGGGTCCTTAAATTCTAATTTTTATGTCCTAATTTTTGGACGAAGCCAAATTAAGAATAACCATAACTTGGCCAAAACAGCCTTGAAAACAGCGTTTCGGAATATATATGACATTTGGCTGTCATTCCATTTTTGGCCAAATTATGCTCTTCAGAAGACATCAAATGCGGATTTTTGGGTCCTTAAATTCTCATTTTTTTGGACAAAGCCAAATTAAGAATAACCATAATGTGGCCAAAACAGCATTGAAAACAGCGTTTCGGAATATGAACGGCATTTGGCTGTCATTCCATTTTTGGCCAAATTATGCTCTTCAGAAGACATCAAATGAGGATTTTTGGGTCCTTAAATTCTCATTTTTATGTCCTAATTTTTGGACAAAGCCAAATTAAGAATAACCATAATGTGGCCAAAACAGCATTGAAAACAGCGTTTCGGAATATATATGACATTTGGCTGTCATTCCATTTTTGGCCAAATTATGCTCTTCAGAAGACATCAAATGAGGATTTTTGGGTCCTTAAATTCTCATTTTTATATCCTAATTTTTGGAAAAATCAAAATTAAGAATAACCATAACTTGGGCAAAACAGCCTTGAACACAGCGTTTCGGAATATGAACGGCATTTGGCTGTCATTCCATTTTTGGCCAAATTATGCTCTTCAGAAGACATCAAATGAGGATTTTTGGGTCCTTAAATTCTCATTTTTATGTCCTAATTTTTGGAAAAATCAAAATTAAGAATAACCAAAATGTGGCCAAAACAGCATTGAAAACAGCGTTTCGG